>JAKTPG010000008.1:0-244818 GCA_030557505.1 Ogataea maris | reverse complement strand
AATCCAGAACTTCGGATCAATTTTATTGAAGGACGATTTTGGCTTCACTACTGGAATGAAAAAAGGACAGGAAGCCCGATAAAAACGAGCACACGTTAAAAAAAATACCTATTGTTAACGTGCAGCAGTACCTCTCAATAATTTGGCAAGCATCGTTCAGGCCTTGAATCGCAAATTGACAGAGGTACGGCCGGAATCTCCTTTTCGCTACGGCAATGGCATATAACAATGAGGTGGGGCTTGAAGTATATATCTGCCATACCAGCACCCGGAGGTGGCTGTGCCTACCCTCTGCCTGAACGCTAGAAACCGTGTATATGGGCTTGTGATACCGCATAACGGCTCCTATCCGAGATGATCCAGACACTTCCGCCAGAACTCCAGAAGATGATTGGAGATCACCTCGCCCAGTCAGACTGTCTTCACCTCTGTCTGTGCTCTCGAGCGTTTTACAGCACAAATCTGCCCAGACTTTACCGCTCGATCATCATTGACGGCTCCAAGCGTTTCTACCACAAGGAGCTTGAGGAATTTTCAGATGTCCGCGTTTTCGGCGACCAACACGTGAAATCAACAATAATTGACACTGGCTACCGTCTTAAGAGGCTGTTGAGAACTCTTCAAAATTCTACCCTGGGCGACCTTGTGCAGATGGTGGAGGTTGCCGAACACATTCCAGGCACAGAGATAGACGCGATATATCTTTTCAGAGACATGTTTGCAAGACTGAGTCGTCTTCAAAGCATACGATTTGAAGCGAGCACTTGTCTGATAAATCCGAACCATTTCATAAAACTTGTTCCTTCAACATGCTTACAGACAGCAGCAGGGCGCAATCTTGATGCGACTCTTTTGGAAGGACAGTGTCTGAAAGACCTTTCGATCTGCATGAACAGCGGTTTCCGCTTTAGACACCTAAGCAGTGTCAAGAGTTTAAATATCGATAAACTCGCTCCCCCTGTTTATCCGGTGAGACAGTTAGATGTCTGTTGTGGTGATAAGATGGAGGACAGCAGCTTGAAGGATCTTTTAAGCTCGCATAGCCAGAAAAAACTTGAGCTCACTCATCTCCGGATAAGCGGGTATACAGTCAGCAACGCCGATGGGGCAATTCTGCATCGCTGTAGCGATTTGGCGAAGCTGAAATCACTTGAGCTTTTAGCCACAGAGGAGCGGGACGCTGCTGGTTCTGATTCCTTTCTTTCTGCCCTGGCTCCGCACCTCAGCAACCTTCGCATGCTTTCGCTGGATGTCACTAGCGGTTCTATGGAAAGTGGGCCTCATCTCATTCGCTCTATAGATAGTCTCAGGATGCTGTACTTCAGTATCAGATGGAACTGCAAGAGAACTAGGGGTCTGGAAACCACGTTTGCGACGCTTCTAGCGGAGTATCTTGAGGCTGCCTCGAAGCACGAGAGGCTTTACAACTTGCTGATTGACGTTATTGATGAGTCCAAGCAGGAGTGGCTTTCGTGCGATGTGGGGACGCTGCGCCGGTGTCTGTTCAAGATGAAGCACCTGAGGACGCTGAAAGTGAGCCTGTTGTTCGGTGAGCTGGAGCAAATGGCGCGTCTTGTGGGGCGGGGTCTGCCGAGCCTGCGCTTTCTCGAGGTGTCGATTGTGGACTTCAAGCCCAAGAGGATTCTGGCGAGCGACACGCTGACGGGGTTTGATCTGTTTGTACGGGAGAACGGTGGCACGGAGCTTGGTGATTTCCTCGAGCGCGCGCCTGCTGGCGCGGGGGCGCGGGGCAGCGCTGATCTGTTTGAGGCGATCCTGCGCGTGTACCGGGAGCACACGGGGGTGCACTACCTGAAGCTGTTTGGGGTGATTGTTGACCTGCGGGAGCTGAGGACGCTTGAGCAGGGCCTGGACGACTGGTTTGAGCACAACCTGAAGCATTATGCGTGACGCGGTTTTGCGCTTGCGGCAGGCTCGTGCCGCGCGGCAAGGAGTATACGTCTACTGTGTGTGTATATCAAGGCATTTTATCTTATCTCTTTAAAAGAGGGGGCACTTTAGTTATATTTATTTCACTAGTGAGAGGAGAGAGGAAAAAAAAGACTCCGGCGAGACCTAGCTGAAGCAGCTGGTGTATGGCACGGCGGCGGCTCCTGGCAGTTGTGCTCCCGCAGCGCGGCCAGAGAGCTCTTCCCACGCCGCCCGCGCTCCGTGCACCTGCCACCGCAATGTCCCAGAGCGCGAACCTCGCCCGGCGTCTGCTGCGGCCGCGCGCGGACGGGAAGCGGCTCGCGTACGGCAGCTCCGTGGTGCACCTGCTCTACGGCCCGGCCGGGCTGGAGCCCGCGGCGCTCGCGCGGTTCACGGCGCGCGAGCAAGGGCTCGCGGTGTACCGCAGCGCCGTGCGGCTGGTGCCCTACCTGGGCCTGGAGACGTACGACGCGGGGCTGCTGCGCAGGTACCTCAAGCTGCGTGCCGCGGAGGACTACAGCCTGCGAAGAGCCGCGGCGCTGGGCACGCCCGCAGCCCGGCTGCCGCCCGCAGAGACCACCGCCAGGCTCGTCAACACGCTCAACTTCCTCGTGAACGCGACGCTCGGGCCCGCGCCCTCGCACGAGCGGCTGCTGCTCGGCGCCATACTGGAGTACGAGAGCTCGAAGATCGCGTCCCGCTCCACGAGCGCGTTCAACGGCCTCACCCTCGGCCGCTTCGCCGACATGCGGACGCAGGCGCGGCAGCGCCAGAGCCCGCTCCAGCTCGGCGCCGAGTGGTACGCCCACTACGGCCCCGGCACGCAGGGAAAGCACAGCACCAAGAAGTTCGCCTGGGAGAGCTCGCTCGTCATCCCCCGGTTCGAAAGAAACCTCGTGCTACTGAACGAGAGTATCCACACATTTCTCTAAACTGCTATAAAGATACATACAAAAGTTATCTGGATAACATGAAACAAAAAAGAGTCCCTAGCTCCCGTCCCACGGGGCGTGGGTCATAAGGAAACCCTCCTGTAGCACCAACCACACATACACGCACACAAGGCACAGGGCACAGACCCAATCCCCGGGCAAAAAGGCGGCAACGCGTGCCACGGCGGAGCGGGGGAGCCTTACCAGCCTAGGGAGTTGGTGACATTCGTTGGGTTAGAAATGGAGAGAGACGGAATGTACTTCGCCTGCTCCGTTTCCTGTGTGTTCGCAGAGGACCCGGAGAACGGGCGGCCAGAAAGTGAAGAACTTCCAATCCGAATGGCACCACCACCCAGTGAAGTGCCTTCGGTGAGCTCCTCCGAAGACGAGCTGAAGCGATCAAGACTGTCATTCGACGATGAATAGTAGTAGCCGTAATCGTCAGTTTCCTTGTTGGCTATCGACTCCTCTTCGGCCTTCTGGCGCAGATAAGACTTTCTTCTTCTTCTGTACAAGTAGGTCACCAATCCAACATATGCGGCAAACCCACCAACAGAACCAGCTATGATACCGGTGAGCTTGCTCCCTTGCACCTGGATTTTCACCGAGCTCGTAGAGTAAGAAACATCCATGGATCCGAGCGAAAGAGTCTCGGAATTGTCGTTGTCGCTAGAGCCAGCGTCTGAACTGGGGTCGCTTCCAGTGGAAACAGTCGCGGAACCCGAAGAAACGGAATCAAGCAGTCCTGTGATAGGGACCTCACAGTCAATCAACTCAGCCAAGTAACTCTCAGAACTGTCTGGATTGGAGTAGAGCACTGAACTGGTGTTGGAAATCAATGCCTGTAATTCTTCAACTAGAGCAGACTCAAACTGCACTTCGGCGACTGTGATAATGTAGTCCACATCACTGGTGCTGTATGGCACCAGTTGCTTCACGAAAACAGTGGACTGATTCACATCCGAAAATGGATAGGTCAGTACAGAAGGCAAGTACTCAAATATTTGAGCTGATGACACTGAATTCTGAACCACAAAAGCATAATTTAGTCCCTGTTTGAAACCAATCGTGATTAACTCAGAGTCTGACGATACAACTCCAGTTTCCGCGGGAGTTATCACTTTAGGTAATGTAGACTCCTCTGCGACAGCTGCAACAGTTGACGTTGAATCAGCTGGTTTTTCGGTCGACTGTTGGTAAACAATGCTTGATGGAAGCCAGTTGTAAACTGTGGTGGTGCCAGGAATTGTATTCGTGGCTGGATGAGTGCTCGTCGGTTCGCTGGACAGAATAGTAGAGTCCGGCACTGTCTGGAGTAGGCTAGAGCTGCTAACCGTTTCGACTGGCGGAAGTATGCTGGTCCCTGTATGCGAGCGCATTGGTGATGGAGTAGTAGTACTACTGACGGAAGTGGCATCAGTGGTTAATAACGGCGTGGTCGGGCTCGCTATTTCCGTAGATGGTGAGAAGGGTAACGCAGAGGCAAACTGTGTGCTGGAAGTCAAGAGAGGAATCGCACTTGAAGAACTCACAACAATCGGTGTTTCAGTAGTCTGAGAAATTGAAGACTCTACTGATTCAGAAGTGCTGCTAGGTTCACTTATGGAAGATGAAGAGCCAAAGCTCACCATTGATGTGAGAGGTGTTTCTGGTATCATGGACGTAGGCGTCGCGATTACAGATCCAGAAGTGCTGGTGACCGCTGTAGGAATCAAGTAACTGTCCACAGATGATTGAGATGAGCTAGAGCTGGTGATAGGTGTGACTATACTTTCGCTCAAGGTTTCAGAGGGCAAAACTGAGGAAGAAGTTTCAACTTCTTGGCTAGATAGTGTAGACGAACTGTCACTCGACGTCAAAGTTGTTGGACCTAGTCCGTAACCAGTCGTAACAAGTCCTGAACTGGACTCAGACTCAACAGTGGAGCTTGGAGTAAAGCTTTCCATACTTTCAGATGCCGAGTCAGTTGGAACCGATTCAGAGGATAACACGGATAAAGAAGATGTCACGGCCGTTACCGGAATCGTCGAGCTCGCGGAGGTCGTCAAGCCCGACCCATAATATGTTGTGGAGCTCGACAAAGTGGCAGAATCCCCGGAAGTAGAACTAACAGAGGTTGTGGAACTGGTGGAGGTTGACTCCCCAGATGAGGAGCTAGTTGACGTTGATTCTCCGGATATCGAGCTAGCCGAAGTCGTAGACCCAGATGTGGAACTGGCTGATGTTGAATCTCTGGATGTGGAACTAGCCGACGTCGAATCTCCAGATGTAGAGCTAGTCGACGTTGAATCTCCAGACGTAGAGCTTGTCGAGGTTGAATCTTCGGATGTAGAGCTAGTCGACGTTGAATCTCCAGACGTAGAGCTTGTCGAGGTTGAATCTTCGGATGTAGAGCTAGTCGACGTTGAATCTCCAGACGTAGAGCTTGTCGAGGTTGAATCTTCGGATGTAGAGCTAGTCGACGTTGAATCTCCAGACGTAGAGCTTGTCGAGGTTGAATCTTCGGATGTAGAGCTAGTCGACGTTGAGTCTTTAGAAGATGTAGAACTAGTCGACGTTGAATCTCCAGACGTTGAGCTTGTCGAGGTTGAATCTTCAGATGTAGAGCTAGTCGACGTTTTAGAAACTGATGTAAAGCTAGTTGAAGTTGTGTCTTTAGAAGATGTAGAACTAGTCGACGTCGAGTCTTTAGAAGTTGTGGAGCTTGTCGACGTTGACTCTGTTGAGTCCGAGGAGCTGCTCGTTGTATGGGTACTGCTGGAGGTGGAAGTCTGCGAGGTTGTTTTCGCAGGAGTTGCAGATGTGGTTGTCGCCACACTCTCGGCAGACGTTGAATGAGTCAAGTCAAGGGTGAACGCGCTGTTATCCGAGTATTCACTGAAGAAGGATTCTATGTCGGTGAACAATTCAGCCTCAGCCGTCTGTGTGGGAGTCACATCAGTGGAGTCAGACTTTGACGCGGATGTGGTTGGCAGTGAGCTGTTGGAGTATCCAAAGCCGTCTGTATCGCTGGACGCGACTGCTCTCTTGACGACTTGGGCGATGTCACTTTGGCCTAGGAGGTCATATAAGGATATTGCGCTGACCAGAGAGGAAGAGAGCAGGAGCGTTGTAAGTGTTCGGGTGACTGCCACCATAATGTGTATGTATGTTGTGAAGGCTGTGCCAAGTAAAGAGTGAAAAGAGTGAAAGAGAGTTGGTCACTTGCGACAAGAAAGGTATCAAAGGGGTGGGGGGGGGATGGAGAGTTGTTTGTTGGCTGCAGATGTAGAATGAAGCTCGAGCCCGGGTCGTTGAAGAGGAAAGGTTGAGGGGCGTCTAACGACGGACAAAGAGGCAATGGGCCAAGTGCATACAACGCGAAAAAGTGGGTCTTGCTGGCAGCGCAGAGAGAAAGCCCCCCAGTTGTTTCAGCGAGTGATACGGGGTGGTGGGCGGCGGAGTGCCTGGCTCAGCAGCTGTGTTCGGTGCAAGTGCAGGTGCAAGGGCAAGTGCGACGCGAATGCGGGTCTCTGCTCGGCAGGCGACGCTGACGGGGACTGGGCAAGCAAGAAGCGGCGCAGGTTACACCTGTGATCAGCACCGAGGTGGGTGGAGTGTATGTGGGAAGGCAGGGAGGGGTTGAGGCCGTGCTTGGCTTGTGTGTGCTCGCTCGCCTCTCCTGTTGTGTGAGTGAGGGGTGACGGTGATAGAGAGAGGGTGAGAGAAGGCCAGAGGGTGAGGGAGTATGCGTGTGTGTGTGTGTTATTTTCCTGCTACTGGCTCCCCTTCCCTTTTTTTCTTTGTTTTGATATTCCAGATTTTCCCCCTTTCCCAATCCCACGCCATGTCGCTTTCGCTCGCTTTTCCCCTGTCCTCTTTGTTTTCCCTCCCCCGACCGCTGCCGCAGGGAATGTGCCAGCGGCCGCCCCGGTGGCCCCTGCCCCGCGGCGGGCTCCCCCGCGCGCGCGGCGCCTTGCGTTCTCCCCCCCCTTCGTGCTTCTTGTTGGGTGTGTTTCAAAAGAACGCGCAAATCTTTGTTGTTGTTGCCCCCTGGGACCTTTCCTAAACGGGCCCGCTGTGTACATGGCTCTGCACAAACCTGACGCAGCCGGGTAATCCCTGAAGCCTTTTGCGCGTCCCAAAGCGGCAAAGGCGCCCGCTGTTCGCCCAGGGCGAAACAGGACAAGACCCACTGCGGCAGCGCAGCGCAGCCCCAAAACGGCAACCACGGAAAAGTAAAACAAAAAAAAAAAATAAAAAAAACTTAAAGCACCGCACCCACAGATCCGCGCGCATCGCAAATCGAGGGAGTCTAGATCGCTCCGGCATTCCGTCCAAGAGTGGGGTCCGCTAACAGAAAAAGGGGCAAGGGTGTCTGTCTTCTCCTGAGCCGGCGAGCGGCGGAAACGGAGAGAAGAGGAGCAAAAAGAAAAAAAACTTCATTTGGCGGTGCACGGGTTTTGGTTCGTTTGGTGCTCTGTCCGGCTTCCTCCTCCTCCTCCTCCCCTGTATCACGTGATGCACAACGACGACTCCCTGTTCTCTCGCTTCCTCTCTCCCTGCCTTCTGGCAGTGTGCTGTCTTGTTCGCCTTTTTTGTTTTTTGTTTTTTTGAACCCACTCTTAGCTCCACATTAGATAACATGTATGAGCAGCAGCAGCAGCAGCCGGCTCTCGTGGAGATAGCGCGCAGAGAGACCTTCCGCCAGCCCCCGTCCCCACCCACCGCGTCATGTCCGGCTACTCGGCCATTGGCGGCACACATGCCCCGCCACACCCTAGTCTGCAGGACGATGACGAGGATATCTTCGTCCAGCCTGATGCTGCCCCTGCCCCTGCCCCTACTTTTGCTCCCGCTTCTACTGACCCCGCTCCTCCCTCTGCGCGCCCCAGTGCCGGCGCGGCCCCGCAGTCCGCCGCCAGCAACGCACATCCCTCCTCGAAAAAGACATACCCAGGCGGAATCTTCAGCCTCAATCACTACCGGCAGTACTTTGACCTCGACACCAAGGACTTCTTTGGCAACTGCTACCGCAGCCTGAACCCCCTCGCCGCGCTCCCCGAGGGCACCTTCCGCGAGGTGGGCGACCTATACGGTTCCGTGTGGATCACAGCCACTCTCATCTTTATGCTTTTCTTTTGCAACTCCCTCGCAGAGCTCATCAGCGACATGTTTCTGAAAAACACACACCTGGCCATCAACTACTTCAAAATGCTCGTCACCTCCATCAACCTCCTGTATGGCTACATCGTCATTGTCCCGCTCGCGCTCTTTCTCATCCTCAAGTTCTACTTCAAAGTGCTGATGCTGGTTCCCCTCACGAGGTTGGTGTCAATCTACTCGTATGCCAACATCATGTGGATTCCAGCCGCTTTCCTGAGCATATTCAGGGCCCTGCTTGTCAACCACCGCATCCTTGACACCGCTCTCAAGTGGACATGCATTGGGCTGGGATGTCTGTTGAGCGGACTCAGCATAATCACGAAAGTTTTCCAGTACTTCAACAGCATTTTCGGGGATGACGATAAGAAGTCTGCACACGTCGTGATTGGCCTGCTCGTTCTGTGTCACCTTGCATTTTCGCTCGGGGTGAAGGTGTGCTTCTTTGGCGATCTGTAACTATGTTGTATAATAGACTCTTCAGGCAATTTAACTAGTGCCGGTGCCCTGTTGGTAAAAGAAGACTCAAGGGGGATTCTACCAGGCATGATGTTATCAAGCAGGGGCGAAGTGGAGACCCCTCACTTCCGCTGCCCCTGTTTGAATCTGTCCCCGGGATGTCCGAAATCGACGTACTTTGGCACATGTAGCTCAGTGGTAGAGCACCAGATTGCAAATCTGATGGTCGCCGGTTCAAACCCGGCCATGGGCTCTAGTTTTTTTTCCATTTTTGCATCGGCGGTTAGATCAGCTGGAGCCAATTGACCTGGAGCCTTTGCACTGTCCCGCTTCGTCCCGCTTCGTCCCGCTTGTTTGTTGGGGGGGGCACTCCTGAATCTACGAGCTATGGGAGCACCGCACAGAGATGCGTGCTGGCTGTGGCAGTATATGCCTGGGTCGCTGGTCCGCCGGCCGGCAGAAAACGCGACGGAGAGCCATATTTTTTTGTCAGGTTCGCCCAGCTCTGCCCCTGCAGCTACGATTAAATGGATTTTTAGACCACGGCCCTGCGCGAGGACGCACGGTTGAGTTCCGCTGTGTTCCACGTGCTCCTTCCCCAGGCCGGAGCCCCTCTCCGCCTGCTCCAGCGCCAAGCAAGGGCAACGTCCTGTGCTTCTTTCTCTCTCTCTCTCTCTCTGTTTCTGGCTTACTATTATTATTTCACCTTCGGGGTCGTGCGCGGCCCAGGCAGAAGATCCCATGGCCAGATTTTAGTTGGACGTACGTCGGAGCGAGCGCTGAAAAATGTCTCTTGCGCACCGCATAGTGAGAAGAAGGTTTGAGTTTTCCAATAGAGGACAGCAGAAAAGAAAGAGAGACGGCGCCCGGTAAACACCAGCACAGCGGAACTTCAGCGCACTTGGCTCACACACTCACTCGCTGGGAGCAAGGACTGTAAGGTTATATACACACGCGCGCACGCACACGCACACACACCCACACACACACACACCCTGGGGCAAAGCAAAGACGAAGAATGTCTGTTGAGAGCGGCGAGATTAAGGCTCCTAGAGCGAGACGTTTCATCAAGCAGCCAGACTCCAAAGCCAAGAATGCCAAGGTTTCCGAGCTGCGGGCCGAGATCGACAAGATCAACAAGGAGATCAACGATGCCACCGCGCAGCTCAGCAGCACCGTGCTTCCTCCCGACGCACAGGAGGAGAGAAAAAAGCTGACCGGCGAGCTCAACTCGGTGATCAAGCAGCAGTCTGAAATCAAGAACAAGCGCAACCAGATAAACGACCAGGTCAAGACCCTTGACATCCAGCTCAAAAGAAAAGTCTCGGACCTGCAGGCGCAGACTTCCAAGAACAACTTCAAGAGCGTCGAGGAGATCGAAAAGAGAATCAACCACTTGGACGACCTGATCGGCACCGGCACCCTCAAGATTGTGGACGAGAGAAAGTTCATCAAAGAGATTTCCTCCCTGAGAAAACTGAAGAAGGACTTTGGGTCCATCGACGAGCTCCAGAAGTCCGTCGATTCCGACAAGCAGAAGATCAAGGACCTCAAGAAAAAGCTCAGCGGAATCTCGAACAAAGAGGTCCAGAGTAAGTTTGACGAAGTTTCCGGAGAACTGAGTAAGCTCAACGACAAGAACAAGGTCATCAACGACAAGAGGGACGCCATATACAGCAATAGACGTGCCCTGTACAAGAAACGTTCCGAGTTGCAGGATGAGATCCAGCAGGTCCGTGCGGACTTTGACGCTCAATCTAAGAAGTTCGTGGCTGAAATGGAGAATGAGCGGAAGAGAAGAGAGGAGGAAGAGAGAGCGTACAATCTGTCTTTGAAAAAGAAGGAGTTGCAAGATGAAATTGAGCTTGTCAAAGAGGCAGCCAAGAAGCCAGCCTTCAGCAAGGAGATTGCCTTGGTTGAGACGCTTCTTGTCCATTTCGATCCAACTTACGTTCGCCAGGAATCCCCTCTACTTCAGGAAGTGCCAGACTTCAAGGCAAACGCTATCACTACAGGCAGAGTGATTGAGATGCCTGATGATGCCGTGATTATCAAGAAGGAGCAAGAAAACTTTGTTCTCGGAAGCAAAAGCAAGAAGGGTAAAAAATCACAGGCTAAGAAGCACTCTTCTAGATTCTCTATCGAGCCGGATGTCATTGTTCAGCTTTCAGAGCTATCCATTTCCCTGCCAACGAAGGCTGAAGAGCTTTCAAAGACAGTGGACGAGCTGAAGACCAAGCTTGAACATTTCAACTCCACCCAAGAGGATAAGACCAAGCAGAATATCGAGGAGGCCGAGAAAAAGGCTGAGAAGATACTGGCTCAGATCGAAAGCCTTGACTTGCAGATAAAAGAAGAGCTGGACAAGAAGTCGAGCAAGGCAGCAACTGCTGAGGAGGAGGAGTCTGTCTCTCAGGAAACAAATTAATAGTATTACTAAGCCTTTGGATGCCTATTCCTTTCTCAAAGATGTTGCTAGTCCTGTAGAAGCCCAGTACATTCTCAAATCTAATATTGCCTGATATTATTCTTGCTCTCGACTATGTATGCATCAAAAAAGATTATTTACATTTAGATGTATGCTTTTCAATCTAATACTCTCCGCTATTGCTGCTTCTCCAGTGCCGCGTTCTTGGAGACAAATGGCTCGTCACCAACCTCTAGTTCTCTTGAAACTCCAACGTTTCTCTTCCTTTTTCTAATCACGTTTTCTATGAAAGCTTCACCAGCCTTATAGGACGATCTAACGAGGGGTCCGGATGCACAATAAAGAAATCCCTTCTCTAAAGCCACATCCCTCCAGTACTCAAACTTCTCTGGCTTCACGTACTCCACCACCTTCATATGTCTCTTGGTTGGTCTCATGTACTGACCAAACGTAACCACGTCGACACTCGAATCCCTAAGGTCCTGTAACGTTCTCAGTACCTGCTCGTCGGTCTCGCCAAATCCAAGCATCAATGACGTCTTGGTAACCAGATTAGGGTTCACTTCCTTTGCAGCGCGCAGCACAGCCAGAGATTGTTGATACGTCGCACGCCGGTCTCTGATGTAGGGGGTGAGGTCCTCGACTGTCTCGAGGTTGTGGGCAAACACGTCCAGCGGGGAACTCGCGAGAACTTTAGCCATCTCTAGATCTCCTCTGAAGTCACCAGAGAGACACTCTACCAGTATTTGCGGCGCTTTCTCCTTGATCTTTTCTACTGTTGAGCGCAGGTGATTTGCGCCTCCGTCAGGAAGGTCGTCTCTGTCGACCGTTGTGAGCACGACGTATCCGAGTCCCCACCGGCTGATTGCCTCTGCCGTGTTTTCAGGTTCCATGGGATCTAGCGGCGCAGGGTTGCGGTTGGTTTTAACGGAGCAGAAGCGGCAGCCACGGGTGCAGGTGTCTCCCATGAGCATGATGGTGGCTGTGGCTTCCGACTTTTTCCCGCCCCAGCATTCCCCGATGTTGGGGCACTTGGCCTCTTCGCAGACGGTGGCAAGCTTGAGCTCTCTGACGTCGTTTTTCACGGAGTGGAACGACTTGCCCTTGGGTATGGGCACCCTGAGCCACGAGGGGAGGCGGGCGTTTGGGTCTTTTCTTGCGGCCTCGAGCGGATCGAGCAGCATCTCTTTTGCGCGCCCGGCGAGGAAGTCGTCGAACGAGGGGCCTTTGTTGAGCTTGTCTGTGAACTTGACGGTTCTGCGTCTGCGGGTGACGACGGCGGGCTGGACATCGCCGCGGCGCTCGCTAAGGTGCTCGCTGCGGTGCTCGCTGTCGCTGTCGAGATCGGGGCGTCTTTTCGGGACCACGGCAAAGGCCCTGGCGGAGCCCCCGTTGCGGTACGCCGGCCGCCAGAGCGGCGGCCGGCGGAGAGAGGCGGCTGCGCACGGTCTCATGGCGCTGTGCACAAGCAGTTTCTTTTTCGTCGTCTTGCTCTTCTTCTGCGCCTTCCTCTGCTGGCCGGTGCAAGACGCGCTGCAGTTCCCACACGCCTCGCCGCAGCGGGTCCCCGGCGGCCTCTGGTTCTTCAACATGCTTGCTTGAGCACTGAACTTTTCGGGTGCGTGAGTCTGCGCACCTCTTCTCGCAGAAATGAGGTGCACGGATGTGTGTGACGGAGGAGAGAGAGAGAAAGAAAAGGAACAAGAGGCAAAACGAGGCCGCGAGAGAAGTCAGCGCGGAGTCTGTCTGTGCTTAGCAGGGAGGGAAGGAAAAAAGCGCGGTGGAGAACAGAAACGATTAATGAATACAATAATGCCAAAAAGAAAGTGCATACATACAAACGTACGTACCACAGGTGGTCAGACCGGCGGGCTGGCGAACGGAGAAGAAGGTGGAGGAGGAGGAGGAGAGCAACGGCGGCGGAACTCCTTCACGCCGCTACACCGCGCGCCCCTTGTGGAGGGCCGGGATCGTGTCCTTCTTGAGCCGGGACTTGTCTTTCTCGGAAAGACTCTTCTCCACCAGGGCAGCGAGCTGGCTCTCGCCGACAGCATCGTCGTAGCGGTTCAGCCACGGGTGCTGCAGCAGGATGCCGTAGACAGGCCGCTTGGTGGGGTTCTTCTGCAGACACAGGCTCACGAAGTTGCGCGCCTCGCTCGAAAACTTGTCGCCAGGCAGCGTCGGCGGATCTCCGTCCACTATGGCGCTCAGCTGCGAAAATATATTGTTGAACGTCTCCGGAGGATACGGGTAGCACCCCTTCGCAATCTCCAGAATCGACAGCCCAAGCGACCATATGTCCGACTGCACAGTGTACGTCGTCACATCAGGGCTCGCCGACTTTATCCGCTCCGGAGCCATGTATGATTGGCAACCAATGTTGGTCCGTGCCAGCGATGCAACCAGGTTCCCGCTCACCCCAAAGTCAGACAGCTTCACCTTCCCGGCGTCGTTCACCAAAATGTTCGTCGGCTTCACGTCCCGGTGGATGATGTTGTGCTCGTCCTTCAGCTGCTTCAACCCATTAACCACACACTTTGTAATGTAAGCCAGAGCAGGCTCCGCAACCCCCTCCCCGTATACCATGTCCAGAGACCCTCCGTGCATGTACTCCATGCACATATAAACGGCGCCTTCGACAAAAAACGCCCCATAGAAATCAACAATGTACTCACTGACGCAACTGTGCAGCACCTCGAGCTCCATCAGAATCTGGCTAAATTTGGCATCATCGAGTTCCACACGAACCTCCTTCATCGCCATAACAATCCCCGTTGGCTTGTGAAGCACCTTCGACACTGTCCCGTAGTTCCCTCTTCCGACCTCTTCCAAGAACTGTAGGTCATCCTGGGATATCCTGAACGACGAGCCATTTGAAAAGTCCACTCCCTTCGAATGCAAAGAAGCCTTTCCCGAAAAGTTTAGGGACCCTGACTTGATGTCAATGTACTTAGAGTAGTCCGTAAACATATTGCGCGGCGAGACCTGGTCCTGCGGGAGCTTAAAATTAGGCTTCCTTCTATCAGAGGACGAGCCTGGCAGCGTTGCTGGCCTCTGGGCAGCCCCCGCATCAGCGCCGGATCCGCGCTGCGGCAGCATTCCCTGGCGCAATTTGCCCATGGTGGAGTCTTCTGCAGGAGCAGAGTTTTGCTGGTTCATCCCCAAAGCCTCCGGATTCAGCTTCAGGCCACGCCGCTGAGAAAGCGAAAGCTTTCTTGGCCGCCCAGCCGCCGGCTCAGTGCTTGAAGCCGCCTCCTTAGGTGAGGGTTGCTGCTGAGCGGTGTCCAACTCCTTTGGCTTTTTGGGAAGCCTGAAAGACGTGCGTCTCGCGAGCCCCTCGAAAGACCCTGTGTTTGAATCTGCAAGCTCCATGGGGCTTCCCGCCGGACTGGACTCGGAGGGCCGCAGATCGGAAGGCGATCCTGGAACCCCCAACGAGAGGGAGGCCATTGATTTGTCGACCGAGGAAAAAAGAGCATCATCTGATTGCTGCTGCTGCTGCCTACTGGCCTGAAATGCCATCAGTTTAGCCTGTACCTCTGGATTCAGACTCCTGTTATGGATAGTCCTGTCCTGCGGCTTCGAAACCTGGTCCCCAGGGACCTGCTGGTCGTCCGACATTGCGCGTCTGCTAAAAAAAAGAGCGCACTCCTAACAGCGAGGAAATGATCGCACGCGCTCTTTACTGTGCCTGTATAGCAAGCCAACGTATCCGCAGCGTCTGTCCAGTCTTATAGTAGTGGTAATAGCGCAAATTTGTCGAAGGGCCAAGCTGTAGTTAGCACTCTAATCAGCCAGCAACACTGGCATAAATTAGATATAATTGTCAGCGTTGGGTTGAGTAAAGCGATCGCTAAGAATTTTTGGTGGCCTCACATACCACCGCAATAGGAAATGCACACACGTGCTTTTGTTCATGTGATCTCGTACATCTTTTAATAAGGCAATTTACAAGATTGCCTATGCAGGTAGATCAGGCCACGGAGGTGGTGGCGCGCAGCGGCATGCGCAACAAGTTGTTCTAGGTACTAACGTCACCCGAATCAAGAGCAAGAACTGTACGTAGAGCTAATTACTGAATAGGGCTCAGCTATTAAGGTACCGTTTGATCGCGGCAAGCCCTATCATGACTGAGCCAACCGCTATAGCCACAGTCACAGCATCCCACACGTCGGGGCTGAGTTTAGAGTGGTCCAAGCCTGCAATGCTCGGCACGCTCCTTTCACAAGACCCTTTCATAATGTCAAGCATCAGCCGCACTTTGCGAGATTGGAAGTCCAGTGCGTTCTCTAGATCCTCGGCTTTATCAACGGAAATCGTGTCCCCGTCCTCGTCGGTGTAGCTGAGTTGAAACTTATAGCTGCTGCTGTCAATCTCCAGCTTGTCGCATATCTTTCCGAGCAGATGCTCGTAGAGATCTGCCGTTCCTCCAGCGAGGGAAATCTTGATCTTGTAGATTTTGTTATGAAGGCCAAGGCCGACCTTTTCTCGAATTCGTAATTTGATGTTAAGCCCTCTAGCGGCGGGCGTGTTGTCCTCCATGCGGGGTATGTTCTTTAACACGTCAAACTGGTTGGCATTGATGACTGTACGAGAAGACATAGACCCATCTGGAGAAGTAATTAGATGAGCGGTGGACTTGAAAGTGGACATCGGGTTCGATTTCTTAGATTGAGCCATAACAGGGCCAACGTACGGGACAGAAGGCGACTCGTTCACCGATGAGTTGGATCGCACTTGAGACGGTCTCTGATCTGAGGAAGCGGAATTACGTAGCCTGTTATAAGAGCTCCTGCGTGATGTTTTTTCATTAGACTCGACGGTACTAAGTGGCTGATCTAAAGACCCCCAGAACTTGTTCCAAGCCGGTCCACTCTCGTACATGTTCACGGAAGAAATATTATCGTTTGTATCAGAGTCAAAAATTAGATCATCGCTAAATGAGGATTGAGTATAGTCAAAATTCGCTCCATCAAGGACTTTCAGTAATGAGTACGTCAGCTGGAGAACGGACACTAAACCAGTAATGTTTCCAAAGGAGTCTTTGACGGGCAAGTTAAGAAACTTCCCCTCGTACATCAATCGTAGTGCGGTATGTATACCCAATGTTTCCTCGGCAAAGTTTGGTTTAGGGGTCATGACTCTGGCAATAGTTGTCGATCGTGCATCTATATTGCTTGCCAAGACCCTAAAGGCTATGTCTTTAGTGGTGAGAATTCCAATTATGTCGCTGGTGTATACCGGATGCGATGGAGACTCGGTAATAAGAACTGCAGTAATGTTTTTGTCTTTGAGTAATTTTGAGGCATCCAATACCGACGTTTTTGCGTCAATTACTGTGGGTGTAGCAACATGCAGGTCTCCATCCCTCAAAATTGACTTGAGGTCTGGCTGCTTCATAACATCTATAAGGCGCTTCAGATCGTACACAATCTTCCTCTTTCTCTCCAAAATGCCCAGATCCATTAAGTTGTCGTTTGTTGCTAAGGGGTCGATCGTGTCGTCTGCAATGGCGTCATCATCGATTCGGTTGATCAGGGAGTATCTGCTGAATTCTTGGCTGCTGGCATTCCCTACCTCCAGAGACCCTTCCTTCAGGTCATTGAAAGTGCTCTGCAGTTTTTTCGCTTCCTGAGACATCTTTTCCAGCCTGATCATGGCGTGGTAGAAACACTTTGTGATGTTGAGCATTCCAACGACGGAGCCGTAGTCGTCGAGGAGTGGCAGGTGGCGTATCTTTTTTGTGACCATGAGGCGGAGAGCCTGGTTGGCGGAGGTGTTTATAGAGGTGATTATGGGGTCCGAAGTCATTATGCGGTCGACAGTCGTGGAGACGCTGATCTCGCTGGCCACGACTCTGAGCGCGAGGTCCTTTGCAGTGATCAGTCCGCAAACCTTATTTGTTCTGGCGTCGTTGACGATGATGCAGTGGGCGCGGCTCTCGTTCATGAGCTTCGAGGCTTCGAGAACTGTGTATCCTGTGTGGCACTGGACTGGGATGTCTGCGATTCTGGTCATGACGCTGGACGTGGAGATCGCGAGCCCGCTCCGGCGCGGGATCAAGCCGCGGCTGTCGCTCATGGTCGCGTGGTAGGGGGCGTGTGCGCCTAGCGGGTTGCAGCAGCTGTCTGGGGGAGTGGAGAGAGGGAGATCGCAGAGGTGGGATGCGTGTGCTCTCACGCACTCTCGCTCTCTCTCTCTCTAGCTCACCAGATCACCAGCTCACCGGCTCAGCGTATGTGAGGCTACTAAAGCGGGCACCGGTGCAGAGAGGGGAGGGGCGCAGGGGAGAGGCACAGGGGGGAGGCAACCCATTGGAGAAGGCACGGTGCGGTGGGCAGCTGATGGATTATCTTTACCCTCTTGTCCCCCCCCCCCCTCTTCCTATCACAAACAAAAAAAAACAAAAGCAGGAAGCAGCGTTGGCAGAAGGTAGTAGTCCGCCTGTCTCTGCCATTTTAGCGAGCGGGTGCAGCGGCGGAGCTTGGCAGTGCTCAGCGGCGCGCGCGCGCGCGGGGCGGAGGAGGACAAAAACAAGCGAGGACAAGCGGCTGCAACACAATAAAGATGATCTACACGACCAAAGCCGCAGGCAGGCGATGCGGTTGCGAAAAAGCAGAGATCGACGGGACGACACGTCTTTTGCGGCGCCCCGCACTGGGGAACGACGATCAAGGGTGGTGAGCGGGTGCCTTGGCGCTGGTCTTGGTCCTGGCGCTGGCGGGCACAAGCGTGCACCCGCCTGCGCGTGCGCGTGCGAGCCGAGCAGAATCGAGCAGAATCGAGCAGATACGAACGGCGGGCAAGCAGCAGGCGGCAGGGCAGTGCACGCACGCACATACACGCACGCGCGCACACACACCAAAGAGCGACTCCCACAATCCACGCTCTCCGAGATGGGAGTGTCACGTCACGTCACAAGAGCACACGCGCGCCATTCCTTTCTCTTCCCCTCCCCCACACACACACCCTACTCATGGGTACGCGCACACTACTGCCATCGCTGCAAGACAATTTCCTCAAATGTGTGTGTGCACTATGCGCAGGTGCGAAATTTCCACAATCTTCACGCTTGCGCCTTAGCCAACCGCTGTTTGGGGAAAATTCCCACACTTCGCGGCATGGGCTCACGATAAAGCTCTAAAGTCCTGAAGACACATACACACTCAGAGGCGCGGGATGGTGAAAGGAACAGGCGAGGAGAGCCGCGGGCCACCGTTACCAGACTCTCCAGCCCGCCTCCCCTGAGCGCAGCCCATTCCGGCAACCTCCACAGGGGAAGTCCCACACCGTTGACGGCGCTTCCGCGGCCTAATCTTCGCGATCACCGACCCCAAGTCACTCTCCACTCCTCTGCATCATTTCCAGAAGACGCTCTCTCCCGCTAGTAACTTCAAAGGACGTGTCCCGCACATACTCGTGCATACGGGACATTGTATGCTAGAAGGAATTTGTAGGCATGGAAAAGAGGTACCAAATCACAAGCGAAAGACGTGAAATGCATGCGGGTTGTTGCGACGGCCCGTTCTCTCCATCTTCGCCTCCCCGCCTCCCTATTCAGAAGCCTTCATGCGCTTTCCAGAACATCAAGCCGAAAAAAGTAACGCACACACACAGAAGTGCTTTTGATATATAAACACGTGGAGTTTCACATCGGAGTTGACGCCAAGCCCGCAACACTGGTGCCCCTCCACGGGCTCTTCTTCCACCTTGTCCCACCGCCCGCCGCGATAAGATTATCACCGGCACTATCGAAGTGATTAAGACCGCCAGCAATCGCTTGGAAGCTCCTCCTGAAACGCCAGACAGATGTCAATAAATGGCGCCACACAGGAGCCATGGGCTTGGCGGGCCGTCACCAATGGGTTATGCGACACAAGTCTCGCGGCCGCCGGCGCTCAGAGTAAAAGGGTAGAGATATGCGTTCCAGGAGGGCAGACGGTTCGGCTTTTGACTCGTAAGCGCAATAAATGTATGCTCTCCACTCCGCGTTATATACCAGATGGCAACATGTGTGCATGAAATGAAATGCCGTATCAGGACCAAAACGCGCAGTGAAACCCTCAGCCGCTGCCAATGTCAACAAACTAGTGGCGTTTAGTGCCGTAGCTACATTACTTAGTTTCCCTACATGCCATGCTGGAGATACCCATTCGTCCCGCTGGCGCGGGGGGAGGGGGGGCTGAGGCTACGCTGCAGGTATATTCTCAGAGAGGATATAGGGAGATGCAGGATAAGCTTTTTCTTGTCCGGGCTTGTGCTGCAGTCGCTAGGCAGTAAACACAGTACGGCTCGGTTTGACTACATCGTGTATGTGGCCGCGGGGTGCAACAGCTCCAAAGGAGAAAGCGCCCGCATTCTGCCCGTGGTTGGCCCACCAATTTAACTTCTATATTGGGCTTTGTGCATTGGTGGTTTGGCGTACGGTATCTCACAGGCAACCGGAACCAGCAGAACTTTTCCTTCCATGAGGTCCGCGGTGTGCATGGTGCATTAGCACAAAACTACTCATTCCACCAACCACAGCGCGTGGAAGTCTGCAAAATTTTCCTGCAATGCTCCGGATATGCGGGAGAAGTCACCGTAAGTCTATTGAATGCGCGAAAGAAGCTTGCCCATGGAAACGAGACTTGCTTTCTGAGCGGGGATGGGGGAAGGGGAAAGGAACGGACGGCATCATGGAAGAAGAAGTTCCTCAGCGTCGCATGCATATGCTGCCCGTAACTGCCCAACAAAACCATTAGCGCGTGCCTCTTGCGCGCGGGGCTCGCTCGTGGACCAAAATGCCAGGCCCAAAGGAAGGTCTTGGGCGAAAAAGGAACATATGCTCAGAACACGCCCACCTCTTCTGCCATCTCATCTCCCTTGCTGCAACAGGCAAATTCCATCATAGATAATGTCAACCAGATGCAGATCACCCGGGCATTTCTATTATATATATATCCCAGAAAAAAAAGTGAGCGCGTATTAAGTGTGGCTTTAGGGGTATTTTTTTTTCCATTAATGCCTTACACAGACATGTTGCTTCTTCCCGCAGTGTGGGACAGTCCCATCGCAGCCAACGATATCATGCGAGAGAACAAAATACCGACAATGCCCTTTGCTGTATGCGCGTGAATACAGGGGGGCTGCCAGACGATATGTAGGTCGGGAGTTGGATAACAATGCAGGGGGGGAGGGGGTCAAGCCGCTGTCTAGAGTTGGAAGGCAGCTCATTTAAGCGCGATAAAATGACTAGGTATCCGAGAACGACCCCAACATATGTAGGCGTATTTATTTCAGGTTTTTTTCCTCCTTTTCCCCACGTATCCAGGACGCGGTCAATCTCTCTATCTCCTCTTCTGTTTCCTCTTCTTCTTCTTTCTCCTCCCTCATTCCACACACGCGCGGCTGCTAAAACGTGAACCGGCACTCCATATACCCCTTTTTGCTTTGATTGCTGGCCTAGTGGCTCCTGCCCGATTCTGGTGAAGTCTATACACGCTCGTTTGGTGTCTTTTCCCAGGTCTTGCACTAGCCTTTACCCCCGCCCCCATCTTTTACTTATATTCAACCAGACCGTTTTGTTCTCCCAGTCCCCCCTCCTTCCCCTTCCCTCCCCCTTTGAGCTTCCCCTCTCGTTCACTAAATGACAACCAGCCTCATGCCAGAGCAATCACTATTGCAACCGAGCGCTCCAGGTATGGGAGGCGGGCTCGAACTACACGCCAGTGCGCTCTTGCTATCAGACAGCGAACGTTTTAACCAGTATGACACTGACCCACTATACGACCAATATGACTCCGTCCCTCAGCCTTATCAATCGCTCGCAGAGGCGGAACTGTCTTTGTCCACTTATCAGACCGACTTCTTGTCAGACCGTTCTTTTTGTGCTAAAGAGGGCGAGGAAGACAGCATTGTCTCCTCCTCCGCGACTTCCATGACGCATTTCACAATCGATGCCCAGCAGTCGCAGACAATTCCTAGTGACCAGTTCCATCCATATTCGAAGAATTTACATGAAGCCAGCGCCACACCCGTCCTGGATATGTTCCCGCCCGCTACTGCCTGCTCTCCCCCTCATTTATCTGACTATGTCGGGGGATTAATGTCCAGAAGAGATAGCTTTGAAAGCGAGTTTGACCTGAAGTCTCTTTATCGGACAACAGGCATCACTGTCGAGCCTTCACCACATGATCAGTTTGCTGCCTACACGGATATTCTCAAGACCAAACTGGTTCAGCCCGCAAAGTTGGAGGATGATTTGACGCTTGATTGGCAAGCCATGAATGACATCGAACCGTACCCCACAACTTCTCAAGCGGCTGACACCAGCGACAACGAAGCTTCCACTCCCGAGTCTAAAACGTATCCTGTAATACGCGGTGTGAATTCTGGAGGACTAACATCAAAACCGCCTCAGAATGAAAAAAGCGGCGCTGGGTTTCATTTTACAAAGTGCCATCTTTCGGTCATTAACGGGAATGAGGAGTCTATTTGTCTTCCCCAATGGAGTGAAGAGGAGAAATCGGATAAACGCCGTATTGTGCGGATTGAAAGGCGTCAACACGCCAAGGAGATTGTGGCCTCATTCCATGTTATTTCATCCAGCGAAAAACAGCTTGAACAGAGTACTGCTTCTGGAAAATCTGCCGTAGAGGTGTCCTGCTTAGAGTGCCTGACAAACGATGAGTATCCAGAAGATGATAGTCTCCACACCGTTTCCGAGGGAGGTGATGAGTCTTATCTAAGCAAGCAGTTCTACATAACTAGCGTTGAAGTAATTAAGATTGTTGAGCTATTGATTGGTGCGGCAAATTCGGATGCTCGTGAAAGAAGGGTGGAAAGAGGAAGAATAAGATCTAATTTGGTTCCGTTCTGGTCGAAGAAATCGATCAGTTCAAAACATGCTACTTCTCCTTCTTTGCTAGACTCCCCTGTTCCTTCTGTGGGCAAGACGAACTTGGATTTGAGAAATGAGTTGGCTCAAAGAATTATGAGTTATGATGAGCGCAAACCAAGAGGGTTTGATAAGGAGGTGAGAATCTTGGAGTGGAAGAAGCTTGTCCCTGCTTTGAGAAGGGCGCTTCAGAGCTACTATGTCAAGATTCCTTCATCTGATGGTTAATGTTGATACTTTACGAGTGGCGAAACACTCGCAAGGACTGTGCGAGTACGGTAATAGATTGTGTTTTTGGGTGTTTTTTAGGGTGTGTAATTATCGGTATATGGGATTTGATTTTTGACTTGATGAAATTGTAATTACCATGGTGGTACTGTACTAAGACAGCCCAGAAGGAGGCCTCAGGGATGGACAAGCCTGCGTAGTGAAGATATGTAGGGCTCCAGAACGGAAAATAAGCACCGTGCAGTATGCTTTGCCGAGAACAGGAGACAGACATGCACATTACAGCGATCGCAATATAACACTACAGGCAAATAGGATTGTGCCTCACGCTCAGTTAGAAGAAATCGTAATGCACCAATGTTTATGTCACTGGCAAGCACGTCGGCCAAAATTGACCTTTTCTTTACGGGCCAGAAACTACATGCAGACCGAATTCGCAAAAAAACGCTCTGCAGTGCTTGCACAGAACGTGTGAGCAAGCACTAGGTGAGTACTCATGGTGCTTGCGTTATGTGCCGGTTACACTGGGCAGGTGTCGTCTAGTGTCATGTTGAGCTTACCTTCTTGCTCTTGGAAGACTCTGAGACGGTCGACCCGGGTGTGCAGCCGCTTGGCGCTTGGCGCCCGCCTGAGCGCTTTCCAATAAGAGAGCGCCTTGCAGTGCTTCCCAGGAGCTCGCTAGCTCCCGGTCTTAGATTAGAGGCGCCTGCTCCAGGAATGGCACGCCCGCGGTCACTACTTGGTTAGAAGCGGAGCTCTCTATAGTTTGACAGAGCTTCTATACTTGCTATCAATGCTTCGGAGCGAAAAAACAAAAAAGAAAAAAGCAGACACACAGAGAAAAAGCAGTACGCGAAATATCTTCTCGTCACCAAGGGGGTTACAAAACGGCAGAGTAGATTATAGGAGACTGGTGAGGAACCCTTTTGATGGATGCTTCAACTTCTGTAAATGCAGATCTGTGTCTTGCCCCTTTATCTCCGACGAAGACCCCGCCGAAAGCCACCATGCCGTCCGCAGATCAAGCGCAGTCTCTCTCGGCGCTCCTCGCGTCGAACAGCAACACCCCCTGTTTCAGCAGCGGCTTGCACACGCTTGACTCGCTGCTCGCAGGTCACAAGGGCGTCAGGCTGGGGGGCATCTACGATCTGTGCTGTGTCCCTGGGATGGTGGCCAAATGGGAGGTGGTCTTCCAACTCGTGACAAGCTTTCTCGAAGAGTCCAGCGAGTCCCGACGGAACGTCCTTATTCTCAGGCCCGCTATCAATATCCCCTGGTATAAGCTCAGGATGATGGGGAACTATAAACAGGAGTACGAGTCGAGGATTGAGTCTCTAGAGATTACATCGCTAGTGCAGCTCGTCCGGGCACTGAAGACGTTGCACTGGCCTAAATACGGTCTCGTGCTTATTGAGGACTTCCACGAACTGTATGTCCAGAACCTCGCCAATCTCAGAAAACTAATGACTGTGCCAGACAACGGGCAAGGTGGAACGAGCAGAGTTATAAAGCGCGATTCAAGAGGCCTGCCCACGAAGGGCCCCGTGAAAACTTCGTCGATAGTGATACAAGACACAATGAACCTCATGAGCTCTATTGCGCACAGCGACAACTGCACCTTCTTGACGACAGGAAAGATGAGAATAATGAGCCAAACATTCTACCCAAAGTCTCCGGAAAAAAAAAACCAGTCCAAAGAGGAATGCAGCATATCGATCGACAATGAGAACTCGCTTGAGGAGCTGGATGAGGACGGCGACGACGATGCATCCAGTAAACGTGTTGGCATTTCCCAGAGGATCATGGTTCCGCAGCTGTCATTGAATGGCTCGTGGGCTCACTACTTCACGAACCGCGTAATTTTTTACAGAGATTGGATAACTAGCAGACATAGTGATCATCCACAAGCAGGTCTGGATAAGTCTCTAAGGATCCACGATTATATTCAGTTGCTCGAGTCAGGCTGCTTGAAGTGTGAGCCGCACTTTCTAGTCGTGGAGACGCGCTTCGATGGGAGCAAGCAGTTTCATGATGGCTGGTTCAAAGTGCTGCATGAGGGTGGGAAGCTCAGTGTTGATGATCGAGAGTGCTGGCTGTCTCAAGAGACGGCGCCTTTCGCTCGAGATGTCCTGTCCACTGAGGCGGAGGCTGAAGACAAGGTCACAGGCTCCAAGAGAAGACAGGGCCTATCAGCATGCGTGGATCTCTCATGACTAGTTCATGAGGGGGTTTGTAAATATTAGAGTTTTATAAAATGCGACTTGGTGCATCACAACACGTTTGTCATGGAGCGTGTTTTGTTTTTTTCGTGGGGGGGGTGCCCTGCGAGGCAAAGCCTTGCATCTTCGGCGGCGAGGGCTAGTGCCCTTAGATGTTGCACGAGGGTGCGAAACTACGAGAGTAGGCTGCTACCAGCATAGAGGTTCTGCGACTTTGCAATCATCCGTAAGAGTCAATCGTGAGCTTTATAAGGTAATCGAGTGAATATGAGAAAGTATAAATTTCGGTTTTTTTTTGAATGTCAAAATTTAAGTTTAAGCCGAGCGACAGATCTAATAACCTACACAATTCACAATCGGATGCTTCTACAACAGCCGATGTCAAGCAGGAAAAAATGAGGGGGAGGGAGAAGGCTTGACTAATCAAAAGGGGGAGGGGGGCGGGGTGAAGTGAGCGTATTGGAGACACATCCTAAGTTGTCTGCCTAGCTGAAGCATTGTCAACGAGAAAGAGTCACTTCAGAGCTTATGATAAGAGAGAAAGAGTGTGTGCTTAGGTGCGTGCGCGTTACCCTGCCCTGAACGAAATAGGGTCTGAACGGCTTGGGGGGGAGTGAAACGGGCAGACACTAAACGGGAAAGGGGTGGGAAAATGCTCATTTTTAGAACAAGCACAATAGTGTGCGGTATTAACGGATGAGTGCGGTTGCCACTGGTTGCCATTGACACTGAGTGCGAGGGGTGAAGGAAGGTAAGGTGCAAACATGCGTGCAGACTGAATTGAAATTAGGGTGGACCAAGATAAGACAGGCGCAGCTGAGCGAAGAAGTCATTTTTGGCTCTGCTTGCAGGACATGTGCGCAGAGAAAAAGTGGGTCGCTAAAGCGGTCACATGGGATACGCTGCTGCATGCGCCGTTTTCGGAAGCGCGTATTACTTTCCCAGTATGAGTGCTTCCCAATTGGGCATACAAAGAAACAAGCGCAAAATGCTTAGAAAAAGTGCCTAATGTTCTGCTTGCCAGGCTAACAAACCCAGCAAACACACGGGGGTGCGGAGGGGACGGGAAGAATGCGTAACCTCATCGGGGAGGGCGGACAAGCTTAGACTGCGTCAACAATCGAGCAGTGCAATTTGGCATCTCTTGGCTGCGCAGCGGCGGCGGCAGCGGGAGCGACAGCAGCAACAGTGGCTGCTCTGCTTTTATATCTTTGTTCTAACCCTCTCACCCTTACCCTGCGGGCCGGCCCCCACAGCCGGCGCCTAGCAGCGGTGGGGAGAGGAGGGAAGATTACGACGAGACGCGGCATTGCCGTGGCAGAAATAGGGAACGCTGCCGACAAACGCTCCGCCGCAGGTTACGGTGTTAGGATGCGTGCCGGGATGTGTGTACGAAAAAGAGGGTAACGCTTAGAGGGGGCGGCCCGGGTAGCGAGACGGAGGGTCTGCATCCTCATCATGTTAGGCGCTGGGGCGGCGGCGGCGGCGGCCGTGCGTGCGCGCTGCTCGGGGGAGGGTTGCATGCCAGAAAAAATGAAAACAGTAAACACGACCCCCCGTCCTCTTCCTCCGCCTCCGCCTCCGCTCCCCGGGACCCTGGTGTGCAGCGCGCCCAGCGTGGGCTCGGCCGGTCGAGTCCGGCAAAGGGCACCACCACGCATGCTCCCACGCCCCCCCCCCCACGGCCCCCCCCGGCTGAAGCCAAGACAAAAGAGCGAATCGCCTTGTCCTCCTCGCTCCCGCCCCAGCGCGCGCGCCGAGTACCTGATCCCGCCACTGTTATTCTTCCTATAAATAGCAGAGCGTCGTGCGCCCCCCAGCAGAAAAAAATTCTCCTTCGACTCTGGGTATTGTTTTTTTGTGTTGGTATTACCCAAAAGGTGAATGTTTCGACTTATTATTAGTAACTTTGGTGCCTTGTGTGTCTGATTCTTTCCAGTGTAGCAGGGGAAAACACTGGAAACTGCGAGGGTTGCCGTCAACCGGTGTATATAAGCAGAGCTGTTTCCGCAGAGGGTTGTTGACGGAAAAATCCTTAACGTCCGCTTGGCCCCTCCCTTCTGCCTATACTTGTTGAGTGTTCCCACAGCAGTTGTCAAGACTAGTCTCTCGCTTTATAATACCAAACACCCACAACTTTTAGAAATGCAGTTCAAGTTCCTTGCCCCATTGGCCCTTGCCGGCTCTGCCTTCGCTGCCTACAGCAACTCCACCCTCAGCACCGTCACCTACGAGACCACCGTTGAGGAGGTTGTCACTGCCTTGACCACCTACTGCCCAGCCTCCACCGAGGTTGTGACTAACGGTGCCACCTACACCGTCACCGGTGCCACTACCTTGACCATCACCGACTGCCCATGCACCCTCACCACCGTCCTCACCACCACCACCGTCACCACCTGCCCGGAGAGCACCACCACTGCTGCCACTGCCAGCAGTGTTGCCTACTCTAGCTCCGTCCCAACCATCTCCACCGCCACTAACGGTGGTGCCAAGGCTGGTGCCGCTGGTTTGGCTGCCGTTGGTGCCGTTGCTGCTTACTTGTTGTAAGTTTAGCGGCTGCTTCCGTCTCGGCCTGAGTTGAGCCTTGCCGTGCTTTTTATTTTATAACTTCAGTCTACTTGAGCAGTTGGAGTCTCAGGTCGCCAGACAACCAGAGGTTCGCTGTTTTGAGTATTTAATGCCGTAAGTGGTTTGGTTTTTCTTTCTAGACCGCTACAATTTAACATGTTTTTTTTTCTTAGACTCTCTTACATTGATAGTTCATTCTGCGTAGCACTTGATCCACTGAGCAGCGGCAAAAGCCCACCCCTGAGGATGAGCCCTTCAGGCTTCTACTGCGAGGGAGTTTGCTGACCCGTAGCGTTCAGTGCTTCTCCCTATCTGTGTCTCTGTCTCTCTTTCTCTGCCTGTGCGCCACCTGATGTTTCGGCGAGGTAACGTGAGGCACATTCCCCTCGCACTCCCTTCCCCCTCCGGGCTGCGCGCTCTTTTTTTTTTTCTGCTTTTCTTTTTTAGCGTGCTTCCCTTGAGAAAGTTTCGACGAATTTCCTTTTAAGGAAACCTGTTGCATGGTCCTCGGCGGGTCTTCCAAAAACTGTCTCTCCCGATCCTCTAAGGTTTCAGAATGCTTCTCAGGAAACACCCCCCGCAGCCCCACCACCACCGCCACGGCCACCACCCCTGCGCTGAGCGCTACTCCGTCCACCGTGTGTGCGGCCTCTCGCTCCTGCTCGCCACCGCTTCTTTTTCCCCATTTGCCCCTCCGCGCTTCCACCCCCGCATTCCAGAAACAGCTGATACGCGTTCACCATCGACCGACGCGTCTATCGACCCCCACTCCTACTCCGCCAACTGTTTTTAAATTTTTCTTGTAATCCTCTCTCTCTCACTCGTTTTCCCATACCGCTCACAGTGAGGACGCGCTAACAGACGATGCGCGAAGCGCAGGTCTCTCACGCTGCCCCCATTCAGAACAGTGCCGCTGCTCCAGCCATCTCGTACACTACCGCTCGATCTGCCTCGGCACCGGTTCCCAACATGGCTCTGCAGGACCCCGCCGCAGTGACCGCCTCCACGTTAGTGCGGGAGCTGACACCAGGGCTGCTGTCCGCAGGTGTCAATAATGATCTGACGCTCAACGTGGAGTCAGCAATAACGCTCTCCGCCGCGCTCGGCCCAGACCGCCTCTTGCAGGCGCTCCATATCATCGAGTCCGGATCGTGCTACTTGTATAAGCTCGCTGGCCGGGAGCTGGCGGTGGTTGCCTTTCCGGAGCCTGACCAGAGCTGCTATCTTGTAGATGCTGACTCCGGCTACTGTTCGTGCAGCCTCTGCAGCAGCCAGCCGTCGTTTGACCGGAACGGCCGCGCGGTCCCCACGTGGTGCCCACACTTGCTAGCTCTGGCAATTGCCCGCGGCCACCAGACCCTGCTGGGCGCCCACAACATGCTCCACGTGCAGGACATCGTCTCCTTGGAAGACTGGCTGAAGCTGAACTCCCGGATTTTTCTGAGCGCAACCTGCTCCTCGAAGCAGCGACGGTCGCGATCTGAGCGCCGCGCGGCAGCGGCAGCTCCAGTCTAGCGCTGCTACTACGCATACGGCGCCGCGGACGGCTTGATCCTGCCTGCTGGATCGGAGCGGATCGCTTTTTTCTGCAGCTACACTTGTGGCTCGCCATTAACCGAGGAGAAAGAGACACGGCGCTCAGTCCCACCTCCACTCGCTCTACGCTCGCTTGACCTTCGCTTCATGTCGCTCTACCTTCGCCCCACACGCTCGGGCCATCTCTCCATAGTTCGGTTATCCCAGAACGTACCTCCATGTATGTGCCGTATAAGCGTAGAAAGCGCCTGCCTGCCCTGGCCTGGTGAAAAAAATTGTATACTTGATGGAAGAGTCAGAGCCCAGGAGCAAGAGCAAACGCAGAGAAAAAAAAGAGGACGAAAAAAAAACCTCCAGCAAATCACATACCACTTGTTTGAAACAAGCCGGACAGACCTCTTGCTGGTACAACCGGACTCGTCCAAGCCCGAAAGAGCAGCTCGAATACACGTCGCTGAGAGCCACCAAGCGAACGCTCCACCAACAAAAGCCAGCAATTGCCCAGCTGCCTGGCGCCCGTCCCTGGGAAATCGAGAGCGAACTCCTCCGGCAACCTTGTCTATTTCCCCCCCTCTTCTCCCAGAGGACATAGACCCACCGCCGCCGCCACTTTTGTCTCCCTTGGTCTCCGCCCCACCATAAGCACACAGTACCGCCACTGTAATACGCTTCTGTGGCTCCGTGCTCAACCCCTGCTCCCCTGTCCCACGCCGCCGCCCGGCCTGGAATCTGCTGGCGCTTCTTTCTTCGAGACAGCTGCCCGTTACAAATGAACTGCATCCCTCTGCTCGCCACTTCTTTGTTGTTTTAGGTCCTCGCTAGTATCTGCGCCACACTGGATCTTTGGTTTCCTACGCAATTAATGCGCTAATATTCATAAAAGTCTTTTGGCTGTTTTTCCTAATAACTCTTCAACTCCCCGCGCACATCTTAGCTCCACCCGATATCCGATGACGATGGCAGAGAAACCTCAAGTCGAAAAAGCTTCTCCAGATAGTGGAAAGGTGATAGCACTTGACTCCAACCTTGACAAACATGGGTTTCGAGAAAGTGATAAGCTGCTATCTGACGACGACGAAACGAAACTGCGGAAATTTGCTGCTAGAAATGAAGTATTTAAAATCATTTCAACGACAGCAAAAGGAACAAAAACGTCCTTCTGTTTCCCCAGATATATTGGTACCAATGAGGGCGACTTCTTAATGCATCGAAAATTGTCACTTAGAAATAGAAGACTCTCAAAGAATGACAAGTATCCAGAGGAGGTTGTCCTTTTACAAGATGCTGTGCACGCAGCACAAGGCGAAACCAACTCTAGGGAAACTTCAAAAGCGAGAAATAATAGCATCCCCAACCATGTTTGGAAAGCCAACACACCTATTCGGTGGAACATAATGGTCCAAGGTTCTCTACCCGAACCTAAACAAAATGGTTCTTCTACGCCCGCGTCTTCTGCATCAGTCAAAACGGAAAAACCCGAGATCACTTCATCATTACAATCAGCGACAACAACAGCCACAACGGCAACAACACATTTCGAGAGCAACAATCTGAAAAAACTTGGTGCTGTGGCATTAAAGCTTTTGTATGAGGAGCGAAGTATTTCAGAAATTTCTCCGAATGTTAAGATACATCCTCATGGGTTAGTGAATGTCTGCAACATCTGCTATATGAACTCCGTTTTGCAACTCCTATTTGCATGTCGACCTTTCACCGACCTTCTGAATATAATTAGACGCGACACGATTCATGAGATGGGACAGAGCACTACACCTATTTTAGACGCTTTGCTTGCTCTTCACACTCTATTCTTGAAACCACCGCCAGGAGCACAGAAACCAGGTTCTTCATCACTGACATCGACTGGCAGTAATAATGGGAAAACTGATGATATCATTAATCCTTTGTCATTTTATACCTCTATTTCCAAAGAAGCAAAGTTTAGCCATCTCAAGTGGGGAAGACAGGAAGACGCAGAAGAGTTCCTTGGTTATCTTTTAGATGCCCTGCATGAAGAATATCTGGAAAGTATCAAGAATTTGGCTGATCAAGAAGTTGAAGAAATTCGCCTTTCAATCAAAAACGGAAGTCTTCTGAAGCAATTGGACTCAGCTATCGAGTTAATCAAAGAAACAAAAGGCAAGGATAACGACAAGAAGGGTTCTGCAAACGATGACGAATGGCTTGAAGTAGGATCCAAAAACAAGGTCTCTGTGAAAAGAACAGTTGAAGTAAAGCCTTCGCCAATTGTGCAGTTGTTTGGAGGGCAGTTCAGATCTGTTTTAAACCTTTCTAACAACAAGAAGTCTTCGATAACGTTGGATCCGTTTATGCATGTTCAACTGGATATAAGTGATCCTGGGACGACTGATCTAACCACTGCATTTGAGAAGTTCTCCGAAGTTGAGGAGATCTCCTATGGAAACCAAACTGCCAAGAAGCAGAATTTTATTGATAAGCTTCCTTCGGTTCTCATAATACACCTTAAAAGATTTAAGTTTGTTGCTGGGGATGATAGAATTGATGAGGATGACACATATGAGATTGTCTCCGCCAAACAGAAAAAGAAATCGATCATAGCCGCGGCACCCCCAGGTCCGCATAGCTCTGGCTTTAACACCTTTGGAGGTTCCAAATCTGAGGCTGGAGGCCACATAGAAAAGCTGCATAAGATCATTCACTACGCACACTCTTTTACGATGCCATCCAAGTGTGTGTCCATTAATGTTGAAGACGATCTAAGATACCAACTCATTGGGGTGGTTTATCACCACGGAAGATCTTCGGAAGAGGGACATTACACGGCTGATGTTCTTGATTCCGAGGGTTCCTGGAACCGTGTGGATGATACCCAGGTAACTTCAATTACTGGCGAAGATGTAATTGAAAATGGACTTGTTGGGGGCAGCAGCTACAATAACAGCAAGAGTGCCTATATATTGATGTACCAAAAGGTGGAATGTTGACTGGAAGGCCTTTTGGGTGTATAATTATTCATCGTTTTTTTGTACTTTTTATAGGAGGATCGTCCGAGATATCTGCCGAAGATATCTTTGATAGTGTTCTACTTGCTACCTTCTAACAGTGACTCGTCTGATGTCCTGCGCATGTGTATCGCTTCTCCTTCTACCCCTGTCGCATAATAGAATCAAGGAATAGATCTACTCTGCCATAATAGTTTCGTACGAGATCTTCCCGATGAAAACGAAGTCAAATTTTTTTTTCTTTGATGTTTTTTTTTTCTATGCACTACTTGCTTATATCAAATAGCTTCTAGAGATAGTACACTGAAGCAAATTGCTCCTTGGACAGAGAAGCCCTTGGATGTGGTGAGCTTTTAGCATACGAACAAACGAAATGGAGGATTTGTTTGATGTGTTCAACGAAGATCCTGCCGATATCAAGGCGCTAGACATCCATTCAGGGGAGAAAGCGCTGTCTTCTAATAGCAGCAGCCTCGAGAAAGAAGACGCTGACAAGTCAGCAGAAGCGGGAAGTGAGGACAACAGCTACCGGAAACGACCTACATCTGCCGAAACTGGATCTGAAAACGGTAAAGTTTCCAAGCGCAGAAAGAATTTAATCAAAGAGTCTGAGGATGCCCCTATTGTAGCTGACTCCTTAGAAATTGAGGCATCGCGAGAGGTTTCTGCGTCCAGCGGGCTCTTGCCTTCTGAGTCCTTGTCGACGGGCGCATCCGACACATCAAAGGTAAAATTGAGTCACCAGGTGCGACACCAGGTTGCTGTGCCGCCAGGATACGACTACCTCCCCATCGGCCAGCACAAGCGAACAACAGAGGCAAGAACTTATCCCTTCACACTAGATCCCTTCCAGGACACATCGATTTCTTGTATCGACAGACAGGAGTCTGTCTTAGTCTCTGCTCATACATCTGCCGGAAAAACCGTGGTTGCAGAGTACGCTATTGCCCAATCTTTGAGAGACAAACAACGAGTAATTTATACCTCGCCTATCAAAGCCCTTAGCAACCAGAAGTATAGGGAACTGCAAGCAGAATTCGGAGATGTAGGACTAATGACTGGAGATGTCACCATTAATCCCGACGCTGGATGCCTTGTCATGACAACTGAGATTTTGAGATCTATGCTTTACAGGGGTTCTGAGGTCATGCGGGAGGTGGCTTGGGTAATTTTTGACGAAGTGCATTACATGAGAGACAAGTCTCGAGGTGTTGTATGGGAGGAGACAATCATTTTGCTTCCCGACAAGGTGCATTACGTCTTTCTGTCAGCCACGATTCCCAATGCAATGGAATTTGCCGAATGGATTTGTAAGCTCCACAACCAGCCATGCCACGTCGTTTACACCGACTTCAGACCTACACCGCTCCAGCATTACCTGTTTCCTGCAGATGGAGACGGAATACACTTGGTTGTTGATGAGAAGGGAGTGTTCAGAGAAGAAAATTTCCAGAAAGCCATGTCTTCCATTTCCAATAAGATGGGAGAAGACCCAAGCTCTGCGGCTGGAAGCAAAACTGGAAAATCATGGAAAGGAGGGGTTAAAGGAGGGAAATCTGACATTTATAAGATTGTGAAAATGATTTGGATGAAACGCTATAATCCTGTTATTGTGTTTTCTTTCAGCAAGCGTGATTGCGAGCAGTTGGCGCTGAAAATGTCGAAGCTAGACTTCAACTCAGAAGAAGAGAAGACTATGCTTGGGACCATTTTCAATAATGCGATAAGCATTTTGTCGGAGAATGACAGAGAGCTTCCTCAGATCAAACAGATTCTTCCTTTGCTGCGAAGAGGTATTGGAATTCATCACTCGGGTCTTTTACCCATTTTGAAGGAGGTAATAGAGATTCTGTTTCAAGAAGGATTTCTCAAAGTTCTCTTTGCAACAGAGACTTTTTCTATCGGTTTGAATATGCCTGCCAAAACGGTGGTATTCACATCTGTTAGAAAATGGGATGGAGTTGGATTCCGTTGGGTTTCAGGAGGAGAGTATATTCAAATGTCTGGAAGGGCTGGCAGAAGAGGGCTTGATGATCGTGGAATTGTAATTATGATGATCGATGAAAAAATGGAACCTCAAGTTGCTAAAGGGATGGTGAAAGGTGTGGCTGACAGGTTAGACTCTGCTTTCCATTTAGGTTATAATATGATTTTGAACCTGATGAGAGTCGAGGGTATATCTCCGGAGTTTATGCTACAGAACTCTTTTTATCAGTTTCAAAATTCGGTGTCAGTTCCTCTACTTGAGAAAAAAATTGAGAAACTTAGAGATGAGTTGAACGAATTACAAATAGAAGATTCTGATAATATCCGTGATTACTATGAGTTAAAGAAACAGTTGGATCAGTATAATGACGGTTTCCGCAAGGTCGTCACTCACCCTTCGAATATTTTGGCCCACATGAAGCCTGGCAGATTAGTTGAAGTCCAAATAGGGGACATGAATTATGGATGGGCCATAGTTATAGACTTTTCCAAAAGACAGAACAGGAGACATAGCTCTCAAAAATTGAGTGATCATGATTCTTATCTAGTCAGTGTTTTTGTCAACACTATGTTTGAAGATTCCCCTGTCAATTTGATTAGATCATTTGATCCCCAGCTAGTTGAAGGTATTCGTCCCGCTAAGGAGGGAGAAAAGACAAGAAGTCAAGTTATCCCCATCACGTTGAGTTCAATCAAAGCGATAAGCAGTTGCAGGTCTATTATGCCGCAAGTGGTGAATACGAAACCTGCCATGAAAACTTTAAGTAAGGCTTTGAAGGAGATTGTTAAGAGACATCCCGATGGCGTTCCATTACTGGATCCAATTGAGAAGATGCATATCACAGACAATAGCTTCAAGTTGTTGCTGAGAAAAATTGAGGTTCTTGAGTCTAAACTGTATTCTAACCCTCTTGCCCAATCTTCAAAATTAGGAGAGCTTTACGAAAAGTACAAACAGAAAGTTGGCTTGGAAGAGAGCATTATTGAGACGGAGAAGAAAATAGATGAAGTACAGTCGGTCATCCAGTTGGACGACTTGAAACATAGAAAGAGAGTTTTAAGAAGGCTCGGATTTACAACACAGAGTGACATTGTTGAAATGAAGGGACGTGTCGCTTGTGAAATCAGCAGTGGTGATGAATTGCTTTTAACAGAATTAATATTCAATGGTACGTTTAATGAGCTGGAACCTGCCCAATGTGCTGCTTTGCTTTCGTGCTTTGTGTTTCAAGAGCGGTCTAAGGAAACACCACGAATGAAGCCTGAGTTGGCAGAGCCGTCAAAAGCACTCAAAGAAATGGCTTCAAGAATTGCGAAGATCTCCAGGGAGTGCAGGCTCGAATTAGTTGAAAAAGAATACGTTGAATCTTTCCGAACAGAGCTCATGGAGGTTGTCTACGCATGGTGCAAAGGGGCCACATTCACACAAATTTGCAAAATGACTGATGTTTATGAAGGAAGTTTGATTAGGAGTTTCAAGAGACTTGAGGAGCTTCTGAAACAGATAGTTGATGCCGCAAAAACTATTGGTAATGTTGCTTTAGAGGAAAAAATGACCAAAGCCGGCGAGTTGGTACATAGAGATATTGTCTCGGCTGGTTCCTTATATTTATAAGAAACTATGTTACTTGTATATTTATCCACTCATATCCATAACATCAATTTGAGCATCAACCATTCTACCATTCTTCATCAGTTTGTACTCTTCAGTAACCTTTAGATGCCATATGCCTAGTTTTTCTTGGTTCGCGATTAAATTTGCCAAAATGTCAATTTTTAGTCGCCATATGCTGTTGTTGGTGATCGTCTTGTAATCATCAAGTAGTTGATTGAGGAGAGAAGGCCAGGACTTTAAAAGGGTTTCCAGGCTATACTGGAAACTTGTGAGGCTGTGCAAAATCTCCAAAAAGCTCTCAGTGGTCAATTTTGATATCTTTGTTGCGGAAAGATTCAGCACAGGGAACGTGTCAGGACAACTGATGAGGTTCTTGCAGATCGGTAAGGTATTTGAACTTAGAGGCAAAGTTCTTATAAAGTCACCAGCTCCAAATAAGACCTCAGGATTTACTTTAGCCAAAAAGTATTTTGCAGCCTCAGAAGACAGGTAGGATGTTGTCGCGTAATCGATGATTTTATACATCTCATCTAGCTGATTGAACTTGGCGGTACACATAAAGCTCAGCTTACACAAAAATCCAGCAGGCTCCGTACCAAAAAACGTGCTCACCTCTGGTTTAAAAGATGATTCCACAAACGTCTGAGCAATATAATCCATCTGTTCATCAAGTTTTGATAGCGGAAAGTTCATCTTTGTATGATACATTTGTAGGCAGTCCAATAGTTTCCCATAAAACGTTATAGTATAAGAATTCAGCAACAGGTCATTTTGTTCTTCATATTCCTCACGAGACACTAGATACAATGACTCTGGTAAATTCGTAACAACAGGAAGCAGCTCAACAACCAAGTCAAATAGCCGAGAACTAACCTTGGGATCAGATCGCATTTGCTGTAGAATTTTCATGGACTCATTCGAGAGAATTCTTCTCCTCACAAGCTCTCCCTCTGATGCCAAATTTATGATGCACTTTTCTACCTCACTCACGAGTTTCACAGAAGAGTCATGATCTTTCAATAGCAAAAGCAGATTCGTGATAATAGGGGTGTTCACAATGAGATCTGCGGGATCCGCTTTTGCGATGACATCAATAATTAGTATTTTTAGTTCTTCATTATGCCCACGGAGGCCTTTAATCAATAGATCCAAGCTCAAGCAGGATACAATTGAGTCAAAGCTATAGTGAAGCAGAATTGCACTCAGGATTGCGACGCTTGAGTTCTTCAACTCCAAAGTGGTGGAGTCAGAACTGACAATGTTCACTACAAGGGTGCAAAAACTTTCGAGGATTGCATTATTTTCATATAAGGATACGTCTGATCTCAGCTTTAACTCTGCCTGCTGCACAAGCTCTTTGTCGATTGGAGTGGTAGGAGCTTCTGCAATTTGGTTGATGTGGATCAGTACGCGCACTATCAAGGGATCATGTATATCTCTTGCAAGGGATAAACTCATATGTGAAGGATAAAGAATAACCTTCAAGCGTAATAAGCAAGTGCAGGCGCAAGCACTGGCAAACAAGTTTGGAGCACTTTGTCTTGTACCTTTCAAAAACGCTGAATACGAGAGTGTCGGACTAAGAAACAAATCAGTTGCTAATTCGCCTTCAAAAATAAATAAAATTACATGTAGTGACTAGAAAAGATAAACACTCCAAACCACACAGATCTGTTTGCCTGGATATTGGGGTGCGCCAATATATTGCATGGGCACATCATAATGGTTCGCGACTCAATCGAATCCATTATATTGAACCATCCGAATTTCAAGTCTACCAGACTTGAGTCGCTATTTTCGAACTTTAACCATCTAAAACAAGTAAACAAAGAAGGATATGATGCAAACATTCAGGCCTGGGAATCGCTACTTCTCGAGCTGAAAGCGGAGCATCCTGATTTATTTCATGACAAGATAGCCTTTGACACAAGCACGCTTGTGTCACAGCTCACGCTGACATCGCAGGGGCTGAAGCCTTGCGGCATCAACAAAGTTCTAGACTACATGATCAATGAGAAAAGTGAACTGGTAACAAATGCTACATTTCAGAAAAGACCTCTCCCCGGTTCATACACAGGTATAGTCGCAGCCTTGAGATCTACTCTTCTTGGCTACATGAGTCTTCGAGTGACCACAGGTATGAACGAGAAGACTGGCGAGTTGACACCCGGAGAGAAGCTGATAGTTATTAGTGAACTGAAAAGATACTCACAAGAGCTTTATCAAGAACTAAGTCAAATGGATATGAGTCCGATCCTCTTCAGTCATCTACGCGAGCTACTTAAAGATAAGGGGGTGATACAGCTGAGCGAGTTTGATTTAGATTGCTGTCTTTTATATTTGTCTCGAGAGTTGAACCAAGTATGTTTGCTCGGAGAAGGTATTCACGGAGAGAAGATTATCAAATTGGTTACAAAGAAGAGCGATGAAGATATAGAAATGAGCGAGGACCAACTGCGTGCCATTGCTGATCTAAAATATTCGGTTTTCAAGATTACCAAATATAATAATCAAATTGCCGAGAAGATCGATGAGATTGACCATCGAGTCAAGCTTTTGGTGAGCGATAATAAAATGACAAAAGCTAAAATCGAGCTGAAGATGCGTAAAGCATCTGAAGCAAAGTTGCAGAAATCCTCTACACACTTGGATAATTTACTGCTACTGCTTCACAAAATAGAAGAAGCTAACAGCAATATAGTGGTCATTAAAACACTTGAAAAGAATTCCAAGGTGTTGCGTGAGCTGAATGACGAAGTGGGAGACGTGGAAAATGTCCTAACGGAGCTGAAGTCAGACATTGATGAGACAGAGGGCATGGCTGATCACATTTATGGTGTTGCCGATAATTCTAATTATGACCAGTCTATAGAGGAAGAACTACTGAAGCTTCAAAAGGAGGAAGAGAAGGCGGAATCGGGAGACCACAAGAACTATGTGACCGAACTAGCAGAAAAGACTACAAGTGACGCAGAGAAGAACTTACTAGAACGCTTCAATCGTCTTAGCATCCCGGCGAGCGAACAACCGAATTCTCAACTCAGTCAAAAAGAGAAAGTTGCCATTCTCGAAGAATAGTTCACCAAGCTTGAAGAGAAATTTCAGACGCATATCAAGTTGTAACAATACCACTGACAGGGTTAATAAACTTTCTCAATTTTACCCCTGCTTCTCGAAACACATTAGAACTTAGTTCATCCATGGAATAGCTTTGAGAATAAACCACTTCTTCGATTCCACATTGAACTATCTTTATCGAACAAGTGAGACAGGGGCAGGTGTTGCAGTATAGCGTTGCATGTGGTCCAATCCGGTCTCTTCCACATTCAAGAAGAGCATTCTCTTCAGCGTGGAGACACAGACACGCTGCTAATCCTGCTCCGGAAGTGTGTCCCGAGTTACAACGGGGGCAGCCACCCTCGTTACAATTCTTCATGTGTCTTGGGGTCCCATTATACCCAGTCGCCACGACACGATTTTCCCTCACGATTACACAGCCAACTCTTCTCTTCATACAGTTGGATCTGAGTGCCGCCAGGTCGGCAAGATGCATGAAGTACGAATCCCAATTTGGCCGAAGTCTGGTCTGGTCCAGGATATTGAGATTTCTAAGGGTAGCGTGATATTGCTCCACTGAGTCAGCAGCATTGACCACCTTGATTTTTGCCCTGTCGAGAATCTTGATTTTTTCTGCGTTATTATCATGCATCAGATCATCCGTATAAAGTGCAAACTGCTCTAGGGTGAAGTCTGGATTCTGAAGTTTAAATCTTTTGAAACGTGTTAATAGCGGAGCATCTGTGGTGACATGGAGGAAAAACGGTCGCTTATTAAGTGCCTCTAAAAACGCGATGTTGTCAATTGCGGTTAGGACGTGATTATCGAGCCAATGCTTCGTTGCATAGTCGTAGAGATCCTCTTTTGTTTCAAACATTCGAAATATGGGTAGATTTTCAGTGTCAACAGCATCTCTTGTGGTTATGAACTTGCACCCATATTCGTTGATAAGAAATGATGCCGTTTCTGTGATACCAGAGCAGACGGTGCCCGTTATTCCTATAAGCATTACGAATGTGCCAGTTTTTATATCTGATCGACCTTCGGGGTTCTGGAAGCTTGTATTTCGACCAAAGCTGTTTTCCTTTCCACACCGCTCGTATCACCAATTCTGGACAACACACGGTTTGATATGAACAAGTTGTTTCTAGACTGTGCGGTTGCCTTTTGATAGAGTCGATCCTGCTGATCTGATTCGATTTTTCTATTGGAATAGATATCGTTTCAACACTTTAATTTTTATTTGATTTCACGACGCGAAAATTTATCACTGCACTTTTTTTCTTATTTTGTAAATAAATGAAAGCACCTTTTCTGCGAGCTAGCCAGATGAGCTTTTCTTTGGCATTTCTAGCACAGCTAATCGACGCAACCAAACAATGCTCAGGGACTTGACACTTCCTCGATGCAAGCCACTAGCAGGTTCTGGTCGAGTGCAATGGTCGGATGATGGTTATTTGGCAATTGCTCTGAGAGGCGAACTGCTTATCCTTAAACCTAAAGCTCTTTTTGATCAAGCAACCGATATAAACGATTTGTTTACAACCTCCCGATTGGGAGGAGAATTGAGCAGGTTGCCGAATTATCTGGCTGAGATTGTTTCTCAAAATGAAGTTGTTCGTGTCGGGCAGGTCCAAGAGCCCGCGGTTTCCTCGCCATTAGAAATAAAATGGTCCGCTTCGGGAACATCAGGAAACCGACAGTGCGTGTTGTCGGTCGTGCTAGATAACTTCAGCGCTTTTATACTAGAGAATGATGGTAATAATAATTGGTCAGTGCGACACAATATGATCACAGAGATCCTGAAATTCGAGCAAAACATTAATCTGTCAACAGTTACCCCTTATAAGGAGCTCAGACGGCTTAGGATTCATTCCATCGCATGGAGCAGGAAACTTAACAAACGCTATATTAAAGCTTCAATTTGGCCGCTCAAAGCTAGCACTATAATGCTTGTTTGTACCGAATCTTCGACCGTTTGGGCCTACAGTGTCTCAGAAAATGAAAACAAGGAGCTTACACGAATGGCCTCTTTCCAGGTTCCAGATTGCGACAATCTCTCTCAGGATGTTTATATTAAAAGTTGCAAAGTTTCTGACTGGATAACATTAGACGGTGATACATTTGAATCATCCGTTGCATTAGGCCTGAACAATAATAAAATAATACTACAGAAAATGGTGTACTCGATCTCCTCGGAGCAACTGTCCTTCGATGATGCTGCGACACTTGTTGAAAAGTCAGATAATCTACTAAGCTGCTGTGATTTTAAATGTTGTCAAGATACCAACATACTCTGTTCAGTATTTACGAATAAGATACACATATCAAAAATTGACCACGGCGTTTGCCAGTCAATTGAAAAGGATTTACTTGGATCTTTTGTGTCTATCAATTCGGTAGTTCATTATCCTGATCCAATTGAGCATGACGTGCACCATGTATTGCTGATAGATTCTTGCAACAAGCTCTTACAACTGAAAGTCAATTGGGAAACTAAAGACATCACACGCAAGATTTTTGATTATGGTCATCATATTCAACTTGAAGACGAACCACCTTTGGTGTCCAAACTGAATGATCTCAATCGTTCAAAACAATTTGGCATTTTGTCTTTGGTGTTGAATCCACAATGTAATTTTATGGGCTTGCTATATATAATTCGTCACCCTGAAACTTTCATCGATTCTCGAAACATGTCAGTTCTAGAAGACATTTCATTTTCAATCATGGGCTTGTCTAGCAGCTCAAATCTGAACTCCGTTGTTGACTTGAAAGACTACCATTCCATAACAAACGGCTCCTTGCTTCGGGTACAAAATTACTGTCTTGTGTGCTCTCAGGTAGACGAACCTCTTTTTCCTAGCATAACAACTGATGACATTGGGTATACGATAGATCACTCTTGGAGTGATGGCAAGTCTTTGGGGCAGGTCCTTCAAGAACACTTATTTCTTTCTGATTATAGTGAAAAGCTGAGAGTTGCTAATCTGTTTGAAGGGAACAAGAGAGCCGATTCAATACTAAGAATTGTCGCAGAAATAGTAGTAAGTTACATTGATCATCACAATATCGTATTGGACAATTGTGATAAATTCACTTACCTCAGTTACAGACAGCTGCTCAATATGCAGATTCAGGAGAAGGATGCAGAAGTGCCAATTAATATTGAGGAAATTGACGAGACGGAAACATTTGAAATAAGTAACTCTGAGACTTTTGATGCCAAGCAAGTCAAGTCCAAAAATGGGCATATATGGGCACGATGTTCAGTAACTCTTCTACCATTGTTTGGAACGAAGTTGAAAGTTTGCAACAACTGTGGTTCTAAAATGTTACGTACCCACAGAACATCTCCTATCTACACAGACATTATTTCTAACTTGGACATTTGCATCTTTTGTGGCGAGAGATTTGTATTCAAATGATTTATTGTTCTCTACTTTTAATAGCTCAAATATATATTGCCCATGGTTTCATCTGGAGGCTTGCAATCGGCGCACCATTTCTTCGCTATTCAGGCTTGATACAGCCGAGGATCGGTAGCCTTTACCACCAAATTTGCTAAGCATGACAGGTAACAGCACGAGCGAATGGAGGGATGCCATGATAATCAAGCTTAGCCACATTCTGAAATAGTAGATTTGAAATATCTTGGATCTCGTGAAGCCAAGAACTACGATTCCTATCAATTTTGTAAGCGTTATACCACTCAAGGTGGAACCACCAATGAATACCAAGGATCCGTATGCTCTTGATGCTCGGTCATCGTCTTCATAATTATTAGGTGTGTGTGATGTCGGACTATGCTCATTGAAATTAAATGCCCGGATGAGATGGATCGAAAACTCAACAGCGAGTCCAAGACAAATAAGAAGATTCACCAATGATACTGCGTTCAGCGAGATATTCCAGAAAGCCATGGCACCTCCAACATTAATCATGATCAGAGTCACATTGACAATCAGTAAGATAGAATTGCGCAAAGATCCCAATAACACTAATGATATCAAAAATATTAACAGTCCCGCTATTGCAAGTAATGATAAAGTGAGAACCACTATTGTCTCATATTGGGCAAAGAAAATATAGAAAGGAGAATATGCGAAGACATCGATCTCTAGATTCTGCTTCAGTTCTTTGACCACTCTTAATGAATTATGATAAGCATTAATGAAATCTTTTTGCGATCTCAGGGCAGTGTGAGAACTTCTAAATAATGTACGCTCTATGGTTCCGGATTCTGCATTACGTGCAACAGAACTCGAGTATGGTGCTTTGCCACTCAAAGGACACATCTCGTTCGATGGGGAAATAATCCATTGATCAAAAAACTTCATGAATGTCTTATTCTCTGGGAATCCATCCATTTTGAAATCCCATAACTTATCTTCGTAACATGTGATGCACTGCCTAGAGGGCTGGTGAATACCACAAAATTCAGACTCATCACCATTAGCAGGAGGTACTCTTTTTAGACGACAGCAATCAGTCAAGCTGGGATTTAACCACAGAAGGAAATCATCAACCCAACTTGCTGCTGGCTCTGCTATTGTGCTCACATTTGACCGCTTTTGTTCCTGCTCAAGAATATTCATCAAGGAAAATTCTTTACAAGTTGTAAATCTGCCGCATAGCTTTTGTTGATTTTCGCGTACAGTGACATCGAGGTCCGATACAACGAAATAAACAGGCGGACCTATTTGCAAATAGCTGTAGACATCGTCGAAATAGTCAATCAAGTAAGAACCCGTTGGGATTGCAATTCGTTGATCAAAACCTAACTCTATTCCAGGCAATATAGACAGTGATACACCCAGTGTTGCCACGAATATGATACATACCCACTTTGAGACCTTTGGACGGAAGAGAAATGGAGAATACCATTCTCTGACAAATTTATTAAACACATTATCATTAGTGAATCCCAACAATTGAGTTAATCCTTCTTGAGCAGGTAAAGAAGCTTGCTCCAATGCATTATGAGAACTGCATAATGAAGAAGATCTTTTACTGTCAGGTTTTATCTTAACAAATGGAAATAGGTCCAATCTGGAGTCTTCCATCCTTCTCTGATCCAAAGCAAACACTGATAAAAATGCTGTCATCTGTAAAATGGTGTTAAAAAGAACGGCCACTGCAGAATACAGAGCAAAATTTCGAACAGCTGGCATCGCAACTGTGCTTGCCATTGTAAAGCAAATTACTTGACAAAGTGAGCTTAAAAGGATACTTGGGCCAATCTTTGCAACTGCTTTCGACAACCGCACATTGACTGCTTCATTGTTATAATTCATCTTATTGCAGTTGCTGAATTCATTCGATATCAAAAAAATGTTATCAACTCCGATTGCCAACACCAGAAACGGAATCACCTCGGCAATGATCAAAGTTGATTTCAATCCCATCAAACTCCAAAATCCCACAGCGGAGGTTACCGACAATAGGACAATACAAATACCGACTAGTCCAACCCCAAACCTAGTTCCCACAAAATAAGATAGCCATGAACGGTATTGAGATTGGGTCGCAATTGAGTTAGAATCTCCACCTGAGCTTCCTAAGGTGATAGAGACATAAGCAAACATTACCAAATATGAAATTATCACAATCCGTAAGTCTGTGTTTGTAGATTTGTTGAGTTCTTTTTCCAAAGACATTTCCGTCAAGAACGAAATATCAAGCCCATGTGTTGTAGCCTCTTCTTTCATTTCAAGTAGAACCTGCTCTAGTTTCTGCTCCCAGGCTATTGAAGAGCGCACCTGGGTGCTGGTAGGGTCGTTATCATTGTTGACGAGAAATGTGACAATTATGGCTTGAGAATTTAATACGCTATCCTCGTCACCAAAACCACCAAAAACCAATGACTTTTTAAGAGGCTGTTGAAATAAAGGTAAACAAGTTACCGGAGAAGATGTACAGCCTTGTAGTTGTTGCTTCCATGATGATTCTGGAAAATTGTCAATATCCCCTAAAAAGTACTGTGTAAATGACTCAAGGACACAGACATCTCCAGATGGTTTGAAGCAAATATCATCATAGGTTACTTGGCTCAAATTCCCATCAGTAGAATCAATGACATCTGCCTCCATCTGGACTATTTCTAACTCCTTTGAAAACCACCATTTGAGAGTATTGTAATCTTGAAGTACAGAGTCGCCAGTGGCGTTCGATATGATGACCTGCTGGGTTCGATAAAATGGTCCAAAACTAGAATCGTATATTGCGCGCTCTTTGAAAGGATCTGATGTCGGACTCACCCACAAGTTGACAGGGTCCTTTTCTAACTGGATCAGAATAGCGAATGATGAGAGTAACAAGCCAATTGCTAATGCAATAGTGATAACACTTTTTGGATGTTCTGAGCATAAGGATCCAAGATCACCAAACTTATGTTCTATATAATCATTGATTCCATAAGATTTTTGTGCAGTGTAATTGTCAAAGTTTGCATAGGGATCATCAGAATCCGCCTGGTAATCTAAGCTACCATTATTGTCAGGGCTACCACAAAGGCCATTTTCCGATGCCGACGTCGTTTCTTCAGGAGCGGAAAAGTTAGAGCTAATGTTATCATCCAATGTAGATAACTTAAGCCGTTTTCTATCAGGAAAAAGCAAATAGACAACATAACATAAGGCCCCAGGAGCATATATTATGAGAATTGCAAACGAAGAACAGGGAATTCCTTTGATTTGACAGTGCTCCGAAGGCTTTAACTTTTCTAGGGGCGGACAAGAATCCGGGCAATCGGAGCAAGCGCATCGGTATCTTTCATCAGGACCTCCACAAGATAATGCTGTAGTGTTCAAGGGCCTCATTTGAGAGTCTTGATAATCCTGTGAATACAAAAAATTAATCTGGAAGGGGGATCCACCGATCATTGGCTTTTCGTCCCCAAGGAACTTCAAAAACTGCGTATAGTTTTTAGCTCCACCACCAATTAGATCCATAGCGTAACCATTTGTAGCTCCAAATTTGATATCCTTGCAAGACTCAAATAAACCAGATGCTTGACCATTGTCTATATAGAAATCAAGCTCTGTCACTATTTCTGAGCCTGTCATGGACGTCCCTGTTTCCGTTACATTCACAAACAATGATTGGTTAGCAGAGCACGTGAATGAGCAGAAAAGTTGGTAAAAGTTCTCGCGACACGCGGGGCAAGAGCTTATGAGACTCTCTGCCTTGTGAAGTTTCTCCTGAAGATCCTGAAGCTGATCCATACTGCAACAGGCGCTATTTTCGGAAGCCCAACGTTCTCCACAAACTGATATAAGTAGAGAGTGCTGCTCCAATGACAGCTGAGGGGCCAGGATGTTATTTGGAGCGGGAAGCGCTGCTCCAAAAAGCGACTTCTTCCCTCCAGAACCGAACATGGCGCAAGTTCGCTCCTCATGAACTTCTGTTGCTGCTGAGACATCTGCCAGCAGCGACGCCGCCAGATTGCACAGAAGTAGCTGACAGTATCTCCTGAGCAACATCGTCAGGCCAAAATGTGTGACATAATCTCATTGAGGCAGGGGGGCAGTCTTCGAAGATAAGCGGAACGACGGCTCAAGTTCTACTAAATTTAAACCTAGCAATGCTCGACCCCACACGCCTGTCACTAACGCATCCGTACACCTCATGAAAATTCAAACTTTGGTAAGCGGTTACGTCATCACAAAGAAAAGAAAAACAATCCCTGATTCTAGCTGGTTTTTTTGTGGTCACACATACATTTCGGGCCTCTGGAAGAGCTTTGTGGTTACATTGTTGTCGGCTCAATGATGTTGTGGATGACGTTCTCGAGCAACCGGGTTGGACTGGCACACTCATACGGCTAAAAGGTTGAAGCTAGGAATTACCAGTCTGTGCCTTGGTGAGACTATAAGAAGCTGCCCGATTTCCTTACATTTGACTGGGCGCTCCTCCACTTCCTAGTGCTTCCCCCCCACAATTACATTTTTCTAATATTGTCACATGCGGACTTGACACTGTGTGGACAAAAAGTTATTTAAGGAGTACCTTACTTGTTTGCTTGAGCGCATTGACAAACGGTATCATTCTTCACGTATGCTGGCGACTCAAAATAGCTTCTCCCTTCTGAGGGCCACACTGAGTAGTCTGAGCCCCCACAGTATGCCAATAGCCACATCGAGCTTCAGGGCCTACTCTCAAAAGAGGGGCGATTTATTTAAACACCAAGACGAGCTTCCTTCCCTACCGGTGCCGACTCTGGACCACACACTCTCGTTGTACAAGAAGTCTATTCAGCCATATTACCCCAAGGGTAAGAGTGATCCCGAGTATATCAGATACAGCAAAGTAATCGATGACTTCGCAAATACACAAGGCAAGGAGCTGCAAATGAAACTGGAAGATTTTGCCGTGGGGAAGCCAAATTGGCTCGCGCATTTTTGGGATAACTATGCTTATCTGGATTACCGCGATCCCGTCTCGCCGTTTGTATCTTATTTTTTCCATCATAGGCAGCTTAACTCGGCAATCGGAAAGGATCAGTTATTGAAGGCTTCAGCTTTAACTTCAGAAGTGCTGAAATTTATGGAGCATATCGAAACGGAGACATTGGAGCCTGAGCTCATCAAAGGTAGTCCGTTCTGTATGGAATCTTTCAAGTGGATGTTCAACAACTGTCGGGTCCCGGCCGAAGAACGCGATTTGAATTTGAGATTTGACCCTTCTGAACACCGCTACATGATTGTGATCTCCAATAATCGCTTCTACAAACTCTATCATCATGACACAGAAGAAAATCTTCTCTCACCTCATCAAATATATGCTAACCTGGAGGCAATCTTAGCTGCATCGACCTCCTCTCCAGCTCCGAAAAATGCATTAGGAATCCTCACTTCTTCTAATAGAGACGATTGGGCTCAGAACTACAGCGAGTTAGAGAAATCACCTATTAACAGATCATCCCTGAAGGCGATACAAGCTTCATCTTTTGTTTTATGTTTGGATGATGATTATCCTATCACCATCGAAGAGCAGTCAAGAAATGCGTGGCATGGAAATGGCTTCAACAGATGGTTTGACAAGCCTATCCAGATATTTGTCTCCCGCAATGGAACTTCGGGTTTCTTGGGCGAGCACTCGAAAATGGATGGCACTCCAACACTTAGAATGAATGAGTGTATAGTGGAGCAAATAGCAAAAATGCCGATTTCTGATCTCATACCATCCAAGCCATCCGGTATTACACTTTCATTTGAGCCCTTGCTGTTCGAAGTTTCTCCGAAGACACAAAAAGCCATTGAGCTTGAAACTGAGAAGTTCCAGAAAATTGTTTCCTCATTGGACCTGAAAGTATGGCAATATTTTGGACTAGGTAAGGCACAAATTAAGTTGCTGAAGACTTCCCCTGACGCTTTCATTCAACTGCTGATACAGCTCGCTTACTATAAGTATACTGGAACCGTGAGACCTACTTATGAATCCGCCTCCACAAGGAAATACTTTGCTGGACGTACAGAAACCTGTCGCTCGGTTTCTCCTGAGTCACTTAATTTTGTGAAAACTTGGGAGAGTAACTCTGCCACAATTGAGAAGAAAATTGCTGCTTTCCGAGAAGCCGCACATGCTCATGTTTCCTACATTACGAAGGCATCTAATGGATTTGGTGTTGACCGCCATCTTTTTGGATTATCTCAAATGGTGGGAGATAAAAAAAAGCATGAAATTTTCACGGACCCAATGTTTAGCTATTCTTCATATTGGTATCTTTCGACTTCTCAGTTAACATCAGAGCAATTCAATGGTTACGGATGGTCTCCCGTTGTCCCTGAAGGCCTTGGATTGGCATATATGGTCAACAAAGATTGGATGCATGTGAATGTGACTGTCTTCAAAGACAATCAAATGGGATTGGAAGCTAACAAGATGGTTTACTATCTTGGTGTTGCGGCCAATGAGCTGAAAGAAGTTTTATCGTCGGAAATGATCAAGTCCAAATTATAAGTGAACCTATATCGAGATTGCCATTTTTTATATTGCGAGATACGTATAAAGCCCTAGCCTCGTCGATGGCCTATGGATGTCATGCCCCCAAAATCTCATATATAAAGACGTAGTCACTAGCTTTTCCCTGCCATCCTCTATTACCGCTAGAGCTTATCACAAATCTGCTCGTCGGGTCAATGTACAAGTCACTCAGAATGCCTCCACTATGTCCTGGAATGATCATAAAAGGTATTTTTTTCTTTATCTTTTTTCCATTTTCATCAGCGGATGACGACGCCAGAGCATCCGCGGACAACCGTAAATCATACAGTCTTATATTATCTTGACAACCACACAAAAGATAATTGTCATTCGGGAGCGTTCTCAAAACACTGATAGATCCAGATGCAATTGGAAACCTAAGCTGTTGTTTAGGAGCGTTTGTTTTTCTAATATCGTATTCCTCAATGACAGCATTTCGTCTACCAGCATATATGGAGTTTCCTGAGTTTGACCAAACAGCTGACATGCACCATGGAGTGGTGCCTGGGTTAATTCCTATAGATGACACACGGTTAGATATGGTTGGAAGTCGCGAGTCCCAAACATTCAAGGTTCCATTAATGGAAGATGACAGGAACACATGATCCGATCTAATTATTGAGCCATATTTTCCAGAATGTTTCGTATCATGTTGTGCAGTTTTAATATCAGACTTTGACTCAGGCAACTCCTCATCAGCCGCCCTGCTGTTCTTTTCTATTAAAGAAATGTCGCGCTCACTTTTATCTTGATTATCTTCGTCCTCATCTCCAAACAAGGAATCCATATCGTCATCAGGATTGGCTAAAATTGGTAGCTCGGTACCGCCGACCGGTCTATATTCTAGACTGGAAATCTGACCTGTAGACTTATCATACAAGTTCACGGCATCACCAGTGTTTAGATCCCATTCTATAATCTTCATATCCCATGAACCGCTTAGGAAACGATCTTCTTTATTATTCAACTTCAAATAAGACACCGTATCGTTATGCGAATGCAGCCCATTCTTATGCTTGAAGTAATATTGAATACTGCCCTCATTAGAGCGTACTGTCTGTAGGGTTATGCCTCCTGAACGAAGACCACTCAAAAGCCAGAAGGAGTTGGACTGAGCAGCCAGTGAGTATACAGGAGAGAGGCGCGGATCAAAAAGCGAAATGGAATTAGGCTCCATCTTTTTTGACTTTGATTTGGTATTTTTCGACTCTTCAGCCATCACCTCCTTCAAAAGATCATCTTTGTAATACGGCTGTTCATTTTCCCAGTACGAACAGAGCAAACCCCCGTAAGAAATGGAATCCACAAGCTGATGCTTCTGTGCCACAGTCAAAGGTGCCTTCCCCTCAACGGAGCCGAAGAGGTCAAACTTTCGAATGATTCCATCCTCGCCACCAGTAAATATCCAGCGGGGGCCTTTAGTTACAGCGAGACAGTGAACAGGAGATGAGTAAGGAATTGCAACGATGGGAAGAACTTCCATTATATTTTTCGTTCTTGCACTTTCAATCAGTTGTTCTCGCAAAGAGACAGTAGGAGCTGAGGGAGATTTCTCATTGTTGTTACTTGTGCTCAGAGGACTTGATGGGTGAGCCGGCTTCTCGGGCTGGGCCGTCGATGCTTCTGATGCCGCAGGCTTGGTTACCTCCTTGTCTCCATTTTCAACTCCTGAGACGCTTTCACCATTGTCATCTTCGTCATCTTCGTCATCCCCATCGTCTTCGTCTCCTTCTCCATCCTCATCTTCTTCGTCGTCATCATCGTCATCGTCGTCTTCATCATCCTCATCATCGTCCTCCTGGTTGTCGTCTTCTCCAGCGTCGTCCTGATTTTCATCATCTCCAGCGTCCTCCATTGCCACATCCTCGTCGACTTCATCCTCGTCTTCCTCATCCTCATTTTCTTCCATCAAATCAATGTCTTCATCAAAAAGATCAGTGGAGTTCATTGCAAAAACAGCTATATCTGGGGCAATTCAGCGTGTAAACTGCAACTTCAATCAAGCCAATCTGAACCCTCAGTTTGAGCATTTCTCTATGTAACTTTTCTTGCTTTACTTTTCCAGCAAAAACATTTTTTTTTTCGACCTTTGGTATAGTTCATATATACATCATAAGTCGATTAGACCAGCACTACAAAAAGGCGGTTCAAGTATATTGCCTTGAACACATCAAGTGTTGCTCCATCATGACTGAAAACACAAACTATTCCATCTACACCGAAAATCTTTCTTACACCTTCCCAGGAGCCCAGACGTTTGGACTCAAAAATATCAACATAAGCCTACCTCCATCTTCACGGCTTCTTCTAGTGGGACCGAATGGAGCGGGCAAATCGACACTATTGAAAGTACTCGCGGGACAAAAGCTTGTCAAAGATGGCAAGTTACTTCTCAACGGTGTCAATCCCTTTGAATTTCAACGCAACAACGATCAAGCAAGAAGCTGTGGGGTTGTTACCTACTTGGGAACGGAATGGGCCAACAACGAAATTACAAAGCGCGATATACCTGTAACTGTATTAATTAACTCAGTTGGGGCCGAGCTGTATGCGACGCGCAGAGACCTTCTAATTAACTTACTGGACATTGACATAACTTGGAGAATGAACCAGTGCTCTGACGGTGAACGCAGGAGGGTCCAGCTGTGTATGGGCCTGCTAAAACCATGGGATATCCTTCTGCTTGACGAGGTGACTGTTGACCTGGATGTTCTCGTGAGATCCCGTCTCATGGCTTTTTTAAGACAAGAAACAATGGAAAGAAACTGTACCATTGTATATGCGACGCATATATTCGATGGGTTAGGAGACTGGCCAACAAGAATTATTCATTTAAGTTCTTCACAAATCGTTAGGGACGTGAAAAGTCCTGACATCTTCTTTACCGATTCTCTTCCATCATCCGAAGATATTTTAGACTCTGGATCCAAAATCTCAGTTCGAAATACGAGAAGTTTGTATCCTTTGTCTTTGGCCTGGCTGCAGGATGATCTCCAGAAACGAGGTGAAAGAACTCAGGACACTTCGAAGCCATCTTTTGAGACTCTCAGCAAGCAGGCCACAGACGACTACTATGACGACAAAGATCGACTTACAGAATATTTCAAATCGACGCGCCGACTCTGATGGCTCTAGATAGTTTTTTGGAAATTTTTCCAAGCTTTTTTTTTTTGGTTCTTCACAGGATGATTGAGGCTTATGTCCACACTGACTGAAATTGCAAGTCCAAGGTAGATATCAGAAGCTGCTGCGTTCCACAAGTGACACATCATCAATACAAGATAACTTTTGTATGTGATGATGGGGTCTTTTAAATCTTCTCAAACAAAGCTGGAGACCGAAAAGACAGTCAATAACTTGCTTTTGAAGTATCTCCCCGAATCTGGGGCACAATCAAAGCGCCACTTCCCTTCGTCTGGAGCTGCCACTGTATCTAGACTTAGCAAGAATTTGACAGATATTCAAGAGACATCAGACTCTAAGAAGCTCCGAAAAAAGGACAAAAAGGAAAGAAGCAAGCAGATTCAGAAGGCAACTCAGATCAACTCCAAGGTTGGGAAGCTTGTCAAAATAGCAAATGGGGACGATGAGGAAATTCGACATGTTGTGAGGACCAACTTGAAGAGCCTTAATTCATGGGAGAATAGCAGCAAAGAGGAGCTTAAGCAAATACAATCAAAGATTCTTCGTATGAAGAATGCTGATAGATCCAAAAGAAAGAAAGTGCGCGAAGGCAGAGTGAAGAAGCAAGACTTTAACGCGAAAGTTAAGAAAGGGCTCATTTCTATGCCTGGGCTTACTCCTGGGCTTGCTCCTGTTGGGGGCTCGGAGTCCGACTCAGAGGCTAGTGATTCTGAAGCCGGCGAGGGCAAAGGCTTCGACGACGATTACGATCATTACAATTAGAGATGTGATAGGAACATACGTGAATTGACAATTTATATATACAAGTCCATGAACATCATCAGAGGATGCAGTCAACTTTTGGCACTTGGCTTATTTGACTGCGCAAGAGGGACGCCCCCATTTTCGAATGGGGCCTCTTGCTGCGCTTCATCCAGCATAGGCTTAATACCACGTTTTTGCAGATGCAGATCTATACATTCCTTGTAGTCCTGCCAAAGATCTTCGCACTCATTGTAGACGCCTTTCCCTTTGAGAAACTTCTCCGTGTACCAGTAGTTGAAGCAGGCGTCATATTTCTGCTTGAGCTCCGTACATTCGGGGGCGAATGACTTTGACATGTTATTCCCCATATGTCTATTATTATGAGAGCCTATAAGCCTCTGTGCAATGTTAATCGATCTGAGTTTATTCAGCGTTCTTCAGCTATCCTCAGAGCGCGGGTAACGAAAGCCGAGTGGTCATTGCACTTAATCAATTTGGTCACAACGATCGATCCATTGAAAACTGGCAAATGTGTAGAAAAAAATTACAATCTCATTCACGTGATGGTAAGCACATGATCACAAGTTGCTCTCTTCAGCAAAAAAACATTTGCTGTGTGTGTTACTATATGTCTTGGAATTAGACGAGACGCGACATGTTTTTTTTTTTGAATAATTATGAACGCGTCAAGAGTAAAAACAACGTTGATACAGTCTTCACCACTTACAAAGACCTGATTGAGCGAAATTCAGATACCCTTCAGTAGAGCCGGCAGTAAGCAGAGATCATAAATGGAAGCTTGAACAGCAAATGTCTAGACGGTCATTTTATTTCTCTTCGGCGTCTGCGTCGTCGAAGCTTCAAGAGCTCGAGGAGTTAGGGAAGATTGAGCAGGAGATCACGCTGACACTTCAAGCCATCGACAAGAACCTTTCCAAATCTAACAGTATCATTAACGATTTTATATTGTCAAAGCTGAGCAACTTTGGAGCGAATTCGCAGAAAATATGGAGCAATGTACAGTTTTGGAAGTCATTCTTTGAAAACAGTGCCAATGTGGAGATTACAACTGAGGAGGATGATCAGTGGCCGCACCAAGACCGAGCACCAAATGATATGGATGCTGAAAACAGCCTCAGCAGCACAGTTTCTATGAGTCAAAATACCCAATTTGCCGAAATCAATGACAGATACAGAGAGAAAGTGAACGCTCCAAACCTACAAGACTCGTCTACAGTGACTGATACAATATCGTTGTGGAAAGAAGAGACCAGGTCCAAGAACATAGCGAGTTCGACCCCAAATCGTCGCTCAAAATCTGTTGCACTTGGTGAAGAAAATATTGATGGAACTTTGCTTCCAACTAGTGCAGTTAGCAGGGCCGGGGTACCACCGCAGCTGAACTCTGACGAGTTGGAGCACGACGATATCAGAGCCGAGAACTCAACAGAGACAAAAGTGACACAGGCAAACAACGAGCTTACAACTAGCGACATATTCAATGTGTCCACTATGCAGTTGCAAAGGGAGAAGCTTGGCCGGGCCCTTGAAAACTTCCAGGAGGACTCCACTTCGACCTCTACAGGGCTAACCGGGCAGAAATCTCGCTGGAAGTTAACACATTCTCCCAGTCGACGAAATCGGGATATTGTGGAAAATATGAGCCCGGTACACAAGCGACAGAAGTCTATTGCCACCAAATATGATTCTTCTCCTATTGAAGAACCTCCAGTACTTAAATCCGCGGTATACTTGTCACCAGTGAAACGGAGGCCAGTGAGCAGGAATGACAAGGAGAATACTTCAGATTCAGAACAAGACACACAGAGATTCCCAAAGTCGCCCAGATACGGCGCTGGTGGCAAGCTGCTGCGCTCTGAAAAAGGTCATCAGATTGCTCTCAACCTTGCGCGATCAGAGCTGACGTCCACAGGGACGGTCGATATGACATTCCACTCTGCCCCAATAGCGGGAGCGGAGTATGTGGATGTTGACCTAAATTCGACGCTCAACCAAGAGTCAACAACTCTTGACGATACCCCGCCATTGCGCTCTCAGATGGCTGTGCAGCTGCAAAAGACAAACCCAGGTCAGGACACAGGTCCTATGAGCATTGGAGAAAAATACCGCAGTGATGACGAAAACGACGAACAGGAGGAGCCCTTGGTGCTCGCGCAGGTCACTGAGACCATGGAGCCTGTCGCTCTCGCTTCAGAGCAGAATCCCTTCTTGGAGTAAGCTGCGCCTTTTTGTAACATATTCACGTTTGAACGCCTAATACTATATACCCAATTCATCAAAGTGAATGCTGCTTGCGGTTTCTGTCTCGGCCATGCTTGGGCCAGTGCGGTTGTGTTGTAGAGCTTCGCATACTGGTGCTTAGAGTTCCCTCGCCCAAAGCACCACCACCCTGTGACGGCCTGCTGTCCTCAGCCAGCGGCGGGCAGCACGCTCTATGTGTTTGGTCCGTGCGACTTACTACTAGTCAGCTCACGCTGCCATTTCGTGGTTGCTTAGTGGCACAGAAATCTGTCAGCTGGAAATGGCCCTGTACTTATCAGTACATATAGTTACCCCCTCCTCCCTCTTGAAAAATTACTTTGACGAGAAAATTCAATTAAAAACAAAAATCCTCTCATTGATCCATAAGCGAGGTACCCCGGTTGAAGCGGGAACAGCAGCAAAAGACGCATACGCGATCTGTTGACAGCCGTTCTTGCTTTTGGAACGACTTCTCTTGCGTAAAGAGCTCTGCAAATTGACCACTCATTCCCTGCCTGTTCCAGCCCTAACGCGAAGGGCTGTGTTTACTCTGTCTTGATCTGATCAAAAAGGATGTTGTTCCAGCGCCACGGTAACCTCAAACCGCAATTTTTGGGTTACGGCAGAGCAAGCTACTGGTACGGCGAGGCTGTCACGCTCTTGCAGCTGGTGGTAGTAGCAGTGGTGGTGCGTATGGGCGCGAAGGAGTTTTCAGAGAAGGCTGTGGGGCTCGATCTGCCGACTGGTTCCTATGAAGGGCCAGCTTCGCTCACTTATAGCATTCATGAACAGCTTGAATTTAGCCCCGTAACGAAGGTGCAGCCTTTCAACATTAGTTCTCTCATGCTACTATCAGGGTTCACCCTTTTTGCCTGCTACCTCTTGTGCTAAGACGGTCTCCTAAATTGAAGAACACCCTGCAGATTAATGACTTGATGACAGCTCCACAACGCAAAAATACGCTTCTATGTTTTTTTACTAGCAGTCTATATATAGCTTTAACGATAACACCTATGACGTATTTATTGTTTTGCTTTGAGTACGAGAGGGATAGAGTCTCACTTCCCCAGTATCTACCCGTGATAAAAGAATTAGCATTAAAAAGATACAAATCTAGTTTCGTAAAATAATGGAGCGCAAACGCTTCCTCTCAAGGACAGACTGCGTACAAGGTGATAAAAAAATCAAAATGGCGGCAAGCAACTGGCTTCAATCAGACGCGGTTTTCCTACGGGATGGCACTCCGAGACAAGGAAAACTCTCTTGAACCACTTGTGGCTTTCGCCTTGCAAAGATGGTCATATCGTTGTTTATTTTCCCCGTCTATTTTTGAGTAGACTCTCCTCGGTGCCGTACACTCTGAAGTCTTTGTCACCTTCCAGGTCTTCTCTGATCTTGTCCATCTCTTTGGTCTGCTCAGCCCAGACTTTGCGATCCTTCTTCATAGACTTGCTGAAAAGCTCTTTCTCCGGTTTTCTGTAAGAGCCGCCAAGACGATCCCAAAGAGTTGTGAACTGCCCGTAGTTGTAATTGAAATACAAGTGGTGAACAGTGTGGCAAGCTGCACCATTGATAACTGGATCTTCTGAAAGATATTCCCCATCATGGATCATGACCGTCCAAAAGTTGACAAAGGTAAACAAAAACAAATAGGATATCTTATGGAGTGGGAACAAAAATGGGTACCAATGGTAGGGTAAAGACTGTGCATAGCCATCAACAGGATGGAATGCATGGGATGCAAAGGGCGTGCAAACAATCCACTTATGATGAGGCTTATGCAAAAGTTTGTACACTGAAGGCCAGTGTAGCCATCTATGAATGAAATAGATAAAACAGTCCGTGAAAAGAATGAAAGCGGGGAATTGATAGAGAACAGCAGTCCATCCTCCTGTGCTCTCATTGATGTCGTAGTATAGCTTCGAGTGACCGTGAAGCTCAAGCAAGAACCATGGTACAGTGAGCGAAACCATTACGGGAATGGCACTCATAGCCTGCTTGATCTCCAAAGATATCTGGTTCTTGAGGTATCTAGGGTGGTTGAAATTTGACTTGTCATAGACAAAGTGGTATGAGGCTGCAGCAACGGAGAAGTAGAGGAGCCATCCAAAGACGGTCATTATAAACAATAAAGTAATAGTTTGTCTCAGAAGGTTCGATCTACCGAGCAAAGATGCGTGTGCATAGATGCTCTCAGGGACGAAGTAGTACTTGCTGTTGAGGCCATAGATCTGCTTCACCTTCTTGGCAGAGTCGTTGGCAAAAGATGAGGCAAGCAAGGAGTGGAGTTTTTTGTACTCCGAGTGGTTTATTGCGGCTTGGGTGCTGTTATTTATGACGGAGGCCCAATCTTGCAAGAACTGAGGGGTCTCTGGAAGATATTTCTCCAGAGACTTGGGTAAGAGGGAGGCATATAGCCTATCAAAGACGAAGGTATCAGCCAGTTCCAGAACAATATCCATTATGGAGGGCGCTGCGTGGATGTGGGACTAGCAAAAGTGAGCGAGTGCAGGGCCGCGGGAACGCCAGCAAGCACAGAGAGAACAGACCTAACGGGAACGAGAGGAGCGAAAGCGCAGGCGCGGTACAGCAGGGAGGAGCAGAAGGCGGCGGCGGCGCAAGCGGGGCAGGAGAAGACTTGGTAGTCCTTTTTATAAAGTGCTCCTTCTAGCAGTCAGCCCAGAATATGATCCGACGATTAGCAGTTCAGCCTCTAAACGGCGGCGCAGCGAATGGTTGGAAATTCTCAACTGTGTCGCTCTCTCGTACAATAATAATTATAGTGTGATGTTAGAAACATTTTTTTTCGGCTTTCCTTTTTTTGGTTGTCTGTTTAGCTTTAGCTCGTTTAACTCGTAAAAGCACTTTTTCGCATAGAACCATCAATATAACAACACACAATAAAAAAAACCGTGCCACTTGGAGGTCCTGTGAGGAGAGGGTGCCTCTCTGGTGGCTCAGTCCTGCGCGCTCGAACAGCCGGCGCAGGCATGGCCACCGGCTCACGTAATCCGCAGTGAGTCGGGCTGCTATCGCGCATGTGGAGCTGCGGAGATGCAGCAGATGGCAGTTCCAAAGGGAGCGGGGGAACAAGCACACGCCCCGACGCCTCATCGCGGGAAGAGGGGAGATCTCAGGACACGGGGTGGGAATAAAGTCTCATATCGACGCGTCGAGCGACGTTTTTTTTTGTCTACCCCCCCCCCCTTTTGCTCGCTTACTTTTTTCTTTCTTTTTTACTTCTGTTGTTTGTGAGAAACGATTTGCATTTCGGGTGCATGCACTACTACGTGTACAGTAAGCACAGTCAATCAGTGCGGTTGGTAGTGCCATCCGTACACCACAAATATGGAAAGCAGCTCCCGGGAGAGAGAGCTGAAAAGAGGGTGGGGACCTGTGGGATAAACAGGGCCGGGTAAGCGTTTGCAGGCCTGCGGGAAGAACCCCATCCTCCGGGCTAATTTCCGCCCAACTTACCCCATGGAATGTTTTCTTTTCGACTTCAACAATTTTATTGCCTACATCTGCTAGCGGCCAGTACCCTGCGATAGTATGCACGCCGTGTCTGGTCGAGGGAACCCCCCGTCTGCTCCCGTTGCCAAAGCATAAATACTTTCAAGCCATTCTCCCTTAAGTCTCGTGCTCGCAGAGACTGCACTGGCTCTATTTTTTTTTGCAGAGCTGTGGTACCTTTACATTAGGCTTCTCCCGATAAGACTTGGAACCCCCTCCCCCAACTTGTTGTCACCAATGCTGCGACTGGGATCAAGAATATTTGCATCGGCCTGTGCGCCATGCGCACGCTTGGCAGTGATACAGGCACCTTGTATCGATACAGTCCGGCGCGTCGCAACTCCCCAGCTGAGAGCCAAAAGCCACTCTACTCCCGGATCACATAGCTCTCCTGACACTTCCAATACAGTCGCCGAGTCTGCTCAAGACACATACAAGGTGAATGATTACTCCCATTATCCCGAAGATTCTGCTGATGCAACAGCAACGATTCTTTCTGAGGCCATAGACTTCCAGAAGAGAATTCAAGACAGCAAGGAAAGGGTAACATGGTGGGACCTTCTCAACAAACAGAGACAAAGAGCACTTGAGGGAAAAGCCATTGATTCTTTCACCATTGATGATGTGAAGTCCACTGAGATCTCAGAGCGGACAAGAAAGGATGGGTTCGCGTACTTGATTCTGCCCTTCAAGGAAGACCGTTTCCTTCTTGATAACTATCTTAATGTTGCTGGACGGTTGAGATTCGGAAACCTCTTCCAAGATTGCGATGCACTGGCTGGAAGAGTGGCGGCGAAGCATTGCAAACCAGCGGAGCCAATGAATGTCACCGCTTCTATCGATCGTATCTATGTTACAAGAAAGATCGATGAAATTCACAAATATAACTTTGTCATAGTTGGCTACGTCACCTACACAGGAAGATCATCGATGGAGATTTGCATAAAAGGTTTTTCTTTTGAGCATGACGTTCCCAAAGTGATTGATCCTGGATTTGTGGATGAGTATCATGAAGAATGCTTTCTTTCTGCAAACTTCACATTTGTGGCAAGAAATCCTGCTACCCACAAATCCCATCCAGTGAATAAACTACTTCCTACCACCGAAAAGGAATGGATGGAGTATAAACGGGCCGAGTCTCACAATACTGCAAAGAAACTTCGTGCCAAGATGGAGTCGTTAGAGAAAGTTCCACCTACGGGTGAAGAGTCACAAATGATTCATAATTTATATACATCTTCGAAGATCATTGAGAGTTGTGAGGAAAAGCCAAAAAACATCGAATTCATGAAAGACACAAGAATCTCAGCCACCCAGATTCAACAACCTCAGTACAGAAATAGACATGGAGCAATTTTTGGTGGCTATTTATTACGACAGACGTTCGAGCTGGCTTATTGTGCCGCCGGCGCTTTCGCCAAATCGAATCCTCGTTTCATTTCTTTGGATAATACTACATTCAAGGCCCCTGTGCCCGTTGGGTCTGTGTTATATGCGAGTGCAGAAGTGTGTTACACGGAGCATATTCATGAGGACGGTGAGGAAACGCCATCAGCGACTCAGGTGTCCACTTTCTTGAAGGATTATGACACAAGTGCCAACGAGATAAGCAAAGACAGCAGAGAGTACTTTCATTCCCCTGGCACACTGATTCAAGTGAAGGTGGATACAAAGATCAAGTCTCTCGGTGATACAAAGTTGACGGAGAGTGGAACATTTGTTTACTCGTTCTATGTTCCAAGAGATGCAAACGGAGAATTTGACAGTCCAGGATATTGTTCTGTCATTCCAGAAACATATGGCGAAATGATGGATTATGTTGAAGGCAGAAGAAGAGCCTACGACACAGCGGCCTATGCGCAACAACTGAAGCTGTCGAAAACATGAATCAGTGCTCTCTGCTTTGGGGCTTTCCTATACATTCTAAATTATTCTTTAGTCACATTATCTTGGCTGCATTATTTAATAACTGAGCTCTTGCTCTTAGGAGAAAATAACAAAGCGACTGTAATCATAGGCAGCCTCTATTTTAGGTGCAAGCCACACCATTTGTCTGCATTAATAGATAGCTGGTTTAATTAAAGAAAATCCACAGGATTCAGTGAAATTGAAATGAAATTAAAAGAAGAAAGCTGAAAGGCAATTGCCACATTACAAACTTGGGAAAAGTACAGGACTCAATGCTTAAAACATTGAGCTTTTTGAGGAATCCTTCTCGAAGAAAATCCCTTTCGTCGGTATATTGTCATTAGCTCCATCAAGAGTTGCTCCTCCTCCAGATCTGCTCCGGTCAGAACCCATTTCTCTTGCTCGCGTTCTTGCATTCGCTCTTGATAGATCCAGTGACGACTCCGAAGACCAGCTTTCATCGACACTGACGCTGCTTTCTGAGAAATCTCGCGTTATAGCTGTCTCACCTTCTTGAGCAGGCGAAGTATGCGACGCGTGTGTTTTTAGTGGAGCTTCTTCAGCTAACGTCCCAAGATCAACTTTCGATCTTTGCTTGTAGTTGTCAAAAATATCGGCAAAGGATGATCTCTCAGAACCAGTCACATAGTTTGCACCTGATCCAAGTGATGTCAATGACGAAGTTTTTGTGTTCATAAACAGGTTGGCCTGCGACTTCCTACGCATTTCTGGATCATCTGCGACTCTGACGGTCATCAAATCAGTAGTGGCCACTGTCGCCAAAGATGTTACAGAGTCTCTGGACTTTCCGGTCTGCTCACGCTGACCATTTCTCCATGACTTGGTTACCTTTCCAGAAGAAACTAGTCCATCCGTGCTCCGCTGATGTAATGCTTCAGCATAAAGAGAGTCATGATGGGTGCGAGTTGAATGAAATGATTCAACGTTGGTAAGGGAAGAAGAATCATCATCGGGACTCCGTCCTCCCATGGCTCCATTCAAATTAGCATCATCTAACTTCAGGACATTCAAAGTAGACAATCTTTTAGCATAGTCCTTTCCTTCATAATAATCGTTGTTGAGGGTGTCTCCAGAACCTTTAGGGTTTAAATAGACTGTATTTGGTCCCTTCTCCGAAGAGTCTTTCTCTTCTGTATCCTTGGATCTCTTCCGCCGTCTCCAGCAACATAAGAAGATAAGAAGGGCTAATAGAATGAAGAAGATGGGAAGAGCAACTCCGAGTCCAATGGCAAGTTTCTTCTTATTCGAGTCAGTTGAAGTCGCCTTCTTCGTAGCGGAAGTTGCCACAGATGAGGAAGTTGCGTGAGCAGCAGACACTGAGGAACTTGAAGATGCTGACGAACTTGCAGATGTAGACGAGGAAGATGAAGATGAGCTAGTTTTGACAGTACCAACGCCTTGAATCTCAAATGATCTTGAGTCATTGATACTATTCATTGTCGCAACTAACTGAATTTCCACATAGTCAAAATCATCAGGAACAGATCCGGCAAATGTATTGTTGGAGTAGTAAAATGATAGCCAGTCGGCATCCTCATAACTAGCTCTAATAGTCGTGTCATTCAGATCCGAAAAATCAGATGATTCCAAAGCAAAAGTGAAAAAGCTCCCCCTTGTAGCGTTAACATCAGGCAAGGAGTCCACCTCAAAAACTTCTCTTAAAATATCCACTTCAAAACTGAGGTATACAGAATTACCATAAACGTCTGTGATAGTGACATTCAATAATTCATTGTCGTCCTGGTCTTCAGGAATTGTCCCTTGAAGCGTTGAATAATCGGAAGAGATGTTCACCCACGAAGGAGCATCATAAAGTTCCACCGACGCAATGTCAGAGTCACTTATCGAATCATCGTCTAAGAAAATATCCGAGAGTGGTATACTGTGAGAAAATGAATCCCCTGCCGTTCCATCTATTATTATTGAAGATGTAACATTCGTTGTCAGTTCATGGGCACCCACAAGAAGGTAGAAGGTGCTGTATGCTCCTGTGTACCCCTCATAGTCTGAAGCTATAAAAATAAAACCAAAGCTTTGGCTCGGAGCAATATCCGAGTTAATTGTAGGAGCAGTTCCGGAAAAGGTCAGTGTGTCTTCATCAAAATCGCACCAGTTTGGTAAGGAGGTACGGTTCATGGACCGTCCGTAATACGCGACAATACTGTTTGTGGAACCAGAAGCCATTGCAAATGTATCGTTTGAAAACTGAACTTTGAACGATTCGTTTGGCTTGACTACCAAACCGTCTGCACCGTTGGTCTCGCCAATATCCTCAAGCTGTTCAGTTATTTCATTGTCCGACTTGAGCTCAGGGCCCGGTTCAGAAGAGACAACTATAGAGACAGTTTGATTATAGCTTCCGGTGTCGTCTTTTCCAATCAAATAAAATTCTAAGTCATCGGTGGTGTCATCTGAGGCAGGGGTTCCTGCGAGAATCAAAGAGTCAGTATCAAACGAAAGCCACGAAGGTAAACCATCTGCGGAGTATGAGACAGCATCTGACTCTTCGCTAATATATGTGTCTTTGTTGATGGTGAAAGAGTAGGATTCTCCCACTCTTGCTACGTTGGGCAGCTGTTGGGCAAAAGGGAAGCCATCAGTGGGCGTAGCGCTAGCCGTGAGAGCGTGGACAAAGACGAGTGCGAGACTTTGTCCTAACAACATTCTTACAAAGGCTGGGATAATGCTCAAGTAGGTAGAATCCTTCCAAGACCTCCTTACACGAAAGAGAGAGGCGGTAGCACACACCTTCTTCAGCTAGCGAACAGAGTTGAAGCGTATCCTTGAAGACCAGTTGTATATGAGCCGAGCCGAGGCACCAGGGTGCCGAGATGCTGATAGGTGGGACTTGAAGAAGTGAAGAATGTTACAACCAGTGCAACGCTGCACAGTAGCCCTGAGGGGATTGGGGTTTTCTTTTTTTTCGTGTTTACTACTGCAAGCCAATTTTTTGATTCTCCTTTCCTAGGAACGCGTCAGCCAAAGGTGCATCTATTATTGACGAAACCGGAAAACGCTACCAGATTTTTTTTTTTGTCTCTGATCCAAAAAGTGAGAAGCGCGTTTTTGGAACAGTGCAGGTTAAAGGAGTGCAAGTTCATATCCCACTAAGTGTCTCCCTCAGAGAGCGCAAGCGCGAGGAATGGCTGGGGGCATGCTGGCGTTCAAAATATGGATGGGGAGGGGAGGCTTGTAAAGCCTTTTTGTTCTGAAAGTGCGAGCTCCGGGTTGGCTGCCCTTTCCCACCTTCGCTGTACTTCCACACGGAGGCCCAAGTAGACGTGACGCGCTTGCGGAAAGTCGCAACAAGGGCCGCCTTATTTGGAAGGCATTGTACGGTTCTCTTTCTCGCTCTTTTTTTTTTTGCCCGCTTTGGATACCAAAGCACAAAACTTGCCGCATCCTCATCGAGCCTATTTCAGGAGCCGCGGCCCTCGTCTGTAACAAGAAATGTCAAAGTTTCAAGCCCTACCGGAAAGCCTGGACGACCGACTTGCAACGCCGCGTAGAGACCGGGCGCTGCTTATTTTAAGTGAGGCTGCAGCCCCCCAAAAGCAGGCATCTCTATTTTAGCGGTAGGGCAACAAAGACGATCTTCTCTTGAGGGCTGCTTTCTGACTGCAACTGCAATCCAGTGCGGCTATGTTTATTCGAGAGCACCCGCTCTATTTTCTTCTGCCTCAGGAAACACAGCAGCTGCTGCACTGCATAAGGCGGCATGGCCCGGTAATAACACTAAAGTAGCGCTAACAATTTTAGCTCACAATTAATTATTCGTGGCATTCACTATCAACATGCCTGTGTGAACCTAAAACGCCGTGAAATCGCGCCAGCGCTAAGTAGTGTCCTCGTTGCCCATCAGTATCCATGATGCACACTAGCCCTTGCAACACCAACATTGGGTCACATTGAGTCTCTCCCTGTTCTGGCTGGGACTTTAATGACGGCAAGAGGCTTGGCAAACTGGAGGCCGGGTAACGCCATAGTTTTCTTCTTTCTGCAAATCTGCAACAGATATACTCTCCCCAACCAACTAAAATTAAAGCGCACAGTATCTTCTATGGCCGTGATAGCAACCAGCGTGCCGTGACCGAACATATTTAGGGCTTCATCACAATTATTCCAGGAACCTGCAGGTGCTGCTTGGTGAGTTGTTTTGCAATCCGCCAGCTCAATCAACTTCTGCTACTGCAAGAAAGCCTTTCGTCAGTGGCTTTTATGCGTTCCTTCCCTTCTATTTCACACAACCACCAAACCGCCCTGCCCCCCGATTCACAAGGCTCCAAGGACTGAAAGCTCCTTATCTCTTTATTGTACGGTACTTCAATTCACAGTTCCTTGGGCTCTCAACCGTCACAATATTGTTGTTTGGACAACGAAATTGTCCTCCAGCGTTCAATTAGTTTTTTTGTTCCGTTAGTTGCTTTCCGCTCGCCTCTCGTCACAAACCCAACCCTCTAGTGGTTCATACGGACCGGGGGGAACATTCATTTTGTTTCCATCGCTTTTCAACTCATAATGCCTTTTAAGAATGACACCCGACATTACTTTCTCTTTTTGTCCCCAAAAATCTTGCTGTCCATGCTGACGGCCTGCGGGCTATTTCTGCTTTTCCTCATAAGTTTCAGCTTCAGCCAAAGTTTCGATGGTGCTGATTCTGCAAAGTGTAGAGGGGTTTATATGTCTCCAGCATATGCAAAAGTTTATGGATTTGACGAGTCACACACGAGATTCGCATCCAAATATTCGTTGTATCTTTATCGAGAGCAGGGTAAGGATACATTACCATTGGATAGTGGGGAGACATTGCAATTGACTGGGGCGCCTGTTCTTTTCATTCCCGGAAATGCAGGAAGTTACAAACAAGTGAGGTCAATTGCATCACAGGCAGCCAATTATTATTACGATGAGCTATCAAGGTTGCGAAGTCTGAACCCTAACGTCAATAACTTGGATTTTTTTACAGCGGACTTCAATGAAGACTTCACTGCATTTCATGGCCGCACAATGCTTGATCAGGCTGAATATCTGAATGAGGCTATCAAGTTTATATTGAGTTTGTATCAAGACAACCCAGTTAAGGCACGATCTGTAATTTTACTCGGTCATTCAATGGGAGGAATAGTTGCCAGGGTGATGCTCAGTCTACCTAATTACCTTACTGATTCGGTTAACACCATAGTCACTCTAGCGGCTCCACATGCTGCAGCTCCTGTCACATTTGATGCGGATTTGATGCAGGTGTTTGTTTCGACGGATGAATTTTGGAGACATGGTTTCATCGACCATATGGTGTCTGGTTTTAACCCCAGCTCTTATCCTTCCATTGCTACAGAGCGGTTGAAAAATGTTTCTTTGATATCCATCACCGGCGGTCTATTGGATAACATGCTACCAGCGGATTATACCTCACTTATTGGACTGGTCCCCGAAACAAATGGCTTCAGTGTTGCCACCACAGGGATCCCTGGAGTCTGGACTTCAGTTGATCACCTAGCGATAGTCTGGTGTGATCAATTGAGAAAGGTTTTGGCCAACGCGCTGTTACTAGTGACTGATAAGTCTACACCATTCCAAACACGTAATTTAGAAGAAAGAATGTCGATTTTTCGAAAGAACTTACTATCTGGCTTTGAAGATAGTGCTTTGAAAGATTTTGATGCTTTCAAGGCTGGGGATGGAAAGATCGATTTGCAGTATAAACTGAAAATTGACACAAAGCAACTTAAGGATACTGCTAGAGAAAGAGCATTCCAGCTGCCCAAACTCACCAAGCAAAAGCGACAAGTGATTTCTCCAACGATGCATTTGTTTTACATCCCCAAAGAAAATATGAAGTTCAAATTTAATTTTCTAAGTTCTCTGAAACCTGTCAATATCGAAAATTTAGGCAAAACGGCCAGTCCTTCGGTGCTTCTCTGTAGAACACTGACCGATAATTCTAAGAAATTCAAAAAGGAATTTGATTACACCACTGACACTACTAGTCAGTTCGTTCAATTAGAGTGTGTTGATGTCGCGGGCGACTCTCATATGATTCCTCGTTCATTTGAAAGCTCAAGTTATTCTAGTGAGTCGTCGATAGGTTCGGAGTTTGAACCATTTCACAGCATACAGTTTGATTCCAGAATTTTGTCACAATTTGACGGTGTCGTGATCGCTGAATCATCAGAGAGTGTGCCTGAAGAGGATTTTATCTTAGCAGATTTGGAACTTGTCCAATCCACAGATTTAGTTCTTGGCAAGCCTAGCTTGTGGACTTTGTTTACAAGAGGATATGATTTAACATTACCCTCCCATAGGCCGATAGGCGTGTGTATCAAGGTGCTATCAGCATGGTCAAGTTTGTTAGCATACAAGTTTGATCTGAGATATCAAGAGAACTCCCTCGAGCGATTCTCACCAATACTGCGCCAAAGCGTTAATTATGAAACTAAATGGCATATTAACGTGAAGCATCAAAAAGATGTTGATGTTTTAATTCAAGGTGTTTCTCCTTTCTGTCCTTTCACAAGAGATGATAACTCTGCTTTAGAGCTAGAGCTCTTCAGTGATTCTTTATCTTCGGACCAAATAATGGACATATACATGTCTGTTGATTGGTTCAAGTCATTGAAACTATTGGTATTGAAATACAGGCTTTCTATCATTAACTTCCCTGTGTTTACAACGACCCTTGTTCTACTGCTTCAATTTAGAAAATACATTAATGAGGGCAGTTTCCCTTCCTTTGGCGACGGTTTAATCTTATTGTGCAACTTAAAAGTTCTCGCCCCTCTCATGCTCACTTTATCAATACTGTCCTTAATTGCATCACAAAGTTTTTTTCAGAAGATCTTGGACTTCATTGATCCCGTTGATAGAGGAAATACTGCATTAATGCATGAAGTCGACAAGCTCAACATCCATGTCAACCCCTACTTCTTAGGTCTTGAAGAGAGAGCTTTGTGGTTTTATGGTCCGATCTTCTTCGTCATCTCATTGTCATTGGTATACGCACTTTGCAACTTGATCTCATTTATTCTTGCTGTGATTGTTTATCTTGCGAAGAAATTCAATTGTTCCAATGTTTCCAAGAATCCCAAGCAATCCGGAAATAACAAGCGCCGGGTTTTTGGTGCTATCCTATTGGCTGTTCTGGTTCCATTCTATACTCCATTCCAATTTCCATACTTGGTTTCGTGCATAGTCCAGTCCGTTGTCGTCATAAAATCGTTTGTGAACGGCTCTGCTGGTGGGACAGTTAATAGATCAACAACAAATGATTCCAGTGGGTCGAATTCTGTTCTTCAACATGTCGAAAACTACCGCAATTTCAACTTTTCATTGTTGATGCTGATGCTGTGGCTATTGCCCATTAGTATACCGGTTCTGATAGTTTGGATTCATAATTTCTCGCTGAGGTGGACTACGCCTTTTTCCTCTCATCATAACTTTTTGGCTGTCATATCGATTGTATTTTTGGTCCAGTCAAATGTTGCAGGACGTTTAATCTCACGCCCTTCGACCCCGTTGAACAAATTCATTACAAAATTCATTTTGGTGTATTTTTCGCTCTACTCACTAGTTTACGGGACCCGACATTTGTTTTGGTTACATCACATTTTCAATTTTTTCTCTGCCTGGATGCTGGTGATGCTCTTTGATGATTACTGGAGTGGAAGGGCCAAAAATATATCGTTTGGAAAGAAAAGCGAAGCGTCCACCAAATTGCATTAGGCCATGTGCGGCTGGCTAATAAAATCGACCTATTCGCTTTGTCCCTAAGAGCACAATTCTGTGGAAAAACTATCGGTCAGGTCTCATATGCCTTCTTTACTTCTTCTGTCATATTGTATTATACTACATTAATCTCATTTCTTCAACAGAGCACGATAACCAGCGATTCGTAGATAGCCCAAATTGACCTCTCTGAAATGTCTGAGATCAACGGATTCGATCTTACGTTTTTCAGAGCTTGTGAAGGCGCTCGTTTTCTCTAGTATCCAATCCTCGCTCAGAACCAACTCATTGAACTCAGTGGGGTCTGTAGATATTAAAACCTTAAATGTGTTAGCTGGTTCTGGATTGAGGGTTGAATGAGGTGAACTAGAGGTTGTGGTCAGTTCATTTATTACCGAAAATAAAAAGCTTTGTAGTTCACCATAGAGAACACTGACATCAAGCGATGGGCCAAACTCTATAGTCTCGTTTTTTTTCAAAGGCTCTAGTATCAGAGAATTATTGAGACTGATACCGTAAGACTCCAGCTTTGTGCGCGAGTCGCTGTTGTATATTTCGACGAAGACTCTTTTTAGGTGTCCCGTACGAAGGAAACCCAGAATTCTACCAGATAAGGACTCCATGTAGTCTCGCACATCCGGGTGCCTGCTTGTGTACACCTGTAACTGAAATGAGCGGCATTTACGGAACGACTCAGGGGGATATATCGAACGATAGTAGCAAATCTGCTCGATCGTGACTTCGATAAGCTCCGTGACCAATGAAATTACCTGCTCAGAGGCAAGCGTAGATTTGGTGACCCCGGTCATATTTGGTTCATGTCTCCCTGTGGCAGCCGCCAGCCTCACCCCAAAGATGCACAGTTCCGCCAAAAGAAACGGGTTCATAGAAAATGCTGAATTTGCTCCTAAAAAGTCCAAAAAGTAGACGATGCAAAATGCAAGTAGTGTATCATGGAAGGCGAATTTTTTATTTTTCACATATACGCGTTATCGTGTCTAGAGAAAATAAACATTTGTTTATCTGGTATTTGAGGACAAGACAAGTGCAACTCAGGGTAACCCGACACCAACGACGATGCCAATCAAGGAAATCAGTTGCGCCGATGTTCATCGTATCACGTCAGGTCAAGTGATAATTGACCTGACGTCGGCAGTCAAGGAACTCGTGGAAAACTCTTTGGACTCTCACTCCACGCAAATCACTGTCTTGTTCAAAGACCACGGATTGGAGTCCATCCAAGTGACTGACAACGGATCAGGTATTGAGGAAGAGGATTTTACTCGAATTTGCCTGAAACATTACACATCAAAGCTTGAGACGTTTGAGGATGTTTCGACTGTGAAAACGCTTGGTTTTCGCGGAGAAGCTATGAGCTCTTTGTGCGCCGTCGCAGACGTTGCTATCACGACCTCGACTTCTCGGATGAAGCCCCATGGCTATCATCTACAATATGATCACATGGGGAACTTGAAGTCCACGCAAATGACTTCCGCGCTCACGGGCACCTCCACAACAATCACTAACTTGTTCAAAACCCTTCCTGTTCGAAGAACAAATTTAGCAAAGAATGTCAAGAAGGAGTTTCAAAGGGCATTAAATATCCTCCAATCCTATCTGATTATTGGGTTAGGGGTTCGATTTATAATCCAGCATGTGGACTCCAAAAATCGCAAGACAATATTGATGTCCTCAAGTGGCTCTCCAAATTTGAAAAATAACATAATATCGGTTTTTGGAGCCAATGGAATGTTTGGTCTCGACCCGATTGAGCTGGCATTCAATATTTCGTCTAGATTCAAACTCAAGCACTGTGAAATGGAAGTTGGGCTGAAGGGGTTTATTTCCAATTGTTCGTATGGTCAGGGACGTTCGGCTTCTGATAGGCAGCTTTGGTTTGTCAACGGACGTCCTGTGCATCTCCCTCAATTCTCCAAAGCGACAACTGAAATATACAAGAACTTCAATCATCAGCAATGCCCAGCTATCATTATTGATATTAGAATTGACCCACATTTTGTAGACATCAATGTTTCTCCAGACAAGAGGTCAGTGATGTTGCACTCAGAATCACTTATTTTAGAGTGTCTGAAAGAGAAGCTACATGAACTCTTTGGGTCCCAAGAAACCAAGATTCCTATAAATAACTCAACTAGTTACAGTCAAAGAAAAATATCAACGTACCATCAGTCCAGTTTAGAGTTTTTCCGCGATAACAAGCAGGACGTGCAAGAGAAAAGTCCAGTCATTGGTACAGACGTTCCTAAGCATGTGACGTTCTCTCAGGCCAACATTGTCTCCGATGGAAATAACAACTTGATTAAATCAGAGGTAGTTTTGGATGAACCTGAAGAAGAATATAGAGGAGTCGATGCTATCGAGGTGGACCATGAACAAGCGGAACAAGAGAAACAAGAGGAACAAGAGGAACAAGAGGAACAAGAGGAAGAGCATAGAGATTGTACCCTAGATGATAACGAGATTAGCAATTACAAGGAAATATTAGAACAAGATGTGGAGCATGAGTCCACTGAGGCATCAGAAACTATTGAAGAAATTGAAGAAATTGACGATGTTGGGGATGTTTTCAATTTAAGACATGGCTCTGCGTCACAATCACATGAGCAGAGCCTGTTTGTTGTTGATGATCCTCTGGCCACTGATATCAACCTTCTATCCGGTGAGGACGAAAGCTTACTAAAAGGAAATGACGACACTTCATTAACTTCAGAAGCTAGTGAATCGACTGTTGCTACCTCTCCTGCGGTTTCACCACCACAAAACTATCCGATGGAATTAGAGAATGATTGCAATGCAAGTCATGGTGAATGTTCACATTGTTGTTTAGATTCCAAAAAACGACAGAGGGAGGACGATGTGTTAGTAGTTTCTGTGGGAAATAAAGTCATCGAATCGGATGTCCTTTCTACCAAATCACCCAGAGTTCAATTTGGTGAAGGGAAGGTGACTACAATTGGAGAAAAGTCGGCTAAGGCCGAAAGCAAGATAAACACTCCAATCGAACTTGAGACAGTTCATGACTTGGAGTTGATGTTGGATCTTGAAGAAGATCAATTTAAAATGAAACGGCCCAAGATTCTTGATAGCGCTAAAGATAATGAGTTCCATGAAGGAAAAGTGGACGATATCACAAATACTGAAATGGCAGAATCCAAGCTTGTTTTGACAGTATCGAAGACTGATTTTTTGACAATGCGGATTGTTGGACAGTTCAATTTAGGCTTCATCATAATTGCTAAGAAGAATCCTGAAAATGACAGTCTGAATGTTTTCATAGTAGATCAGCATGCATCCGATGAGAAGTACAACTACGAGCGGCTTCAAGCTACAACAAATTTTAGCAATCAACCTTTAGTATCCCCTAAAGTACTGGATTTAAGTGCCATAGATGAACTGACAGTCATGAACAATGTCGAAGTTTTCGAGAAAAATGGTTATAGATTGAACATTGATAGCGATGCAGAGCCAGGAAAAAGAATTCAACTGCTTTCACTTCCAATCTCAAAGGATACCGTCTTCGACATGACGGACTTCCACGAGCTTATTCATCTTACCAAAGAAAGTGATGGGAGCAAGACTGTAAGGCCGTCAAAAGTTAAATCAATGTTTGCAATGCGCTCATGCAGATCAAGTATCATGATAGGACAGGCTCTCAGCAGAAAGACAATGGAAAGAGTGATCAAAAATTTTTCCACTATGGATAAGCCTTGGAATTGCCCTCATGGGAGACCTACCATGCGTCATCTCATTGAGTTGAATCAATGGAGTGCCTTTTTGGATGATTATGTTTGACAAAGGTATCTCTTTTTAGAGACAAGAGAACAAATTTATTGTGCTTACCTTTAAAGTGTTCCTTGCGAAGGCTTCAAAAAAAAAAATTAGCGCTCATTGACATATCCCAAATAGGAATTTTTTGGTGATTGATAGCTGAAAAAAGTTTCAGGGGCTGCTTTATCCTCAATCTCCTCTATTGACGTGAACAAGTTGGGAAAGCGATGCCTTCGTATCTTGATTGCGGAATGGACATCTGACTTCATCATCTTGATTGATAATCTGAAACATTTGTGTAATATTTATATGTCGTTGTTAGCTTCCCTTATTCTTAACCTTGATCATATTTTTCAGTAGAGCGTTCTTCAGCAAGTACAGAAGTAGCTATGAGTGACAGTCAGAATGGATATGATGTGGAGTCTTTACTTCTACCCTCGGGCCTTAATCCTGAATCAATTGTATTGAATTACACTTCCGCAGTGGGTTTGACACAAGTAACTTTTGATGACTTGGATTGGTACATGCGGCAAATAACTGAGCTTGGAGCCATTTTTGGGGTCCGTATAGGATTATCAGCGATGGCGATGCTTGTGACTGTCTTAGTGGTAAAGAACAAGCGGTCGGTTCTTTTTATTTTAAATGAGATTTGCCTTGTCACCCTTATGATTCACTCGATCCTCTATGTCTGCTCTCTCAGACTCTCTTACAGTTCTATGGCTTACAACTTTTCCGGTTATTTATACCTTGACGAACAAAGCAGTAGGCTGACTGCTGCAATGAATACCATCTATGTTGTTCTCATATTTCTAGTGGAGACATCACTATGCTATCAAACACATGTTATTTTCCGTGGACCAAACACCTCGTTCAACCTGAAAAATATTGGATTGGTATGCACAACTATATCAGCCTTACTAGGTCTAGCTACCACCACTCTATACTTGATATACTGCGTTTATTCAAACAAGGCCCTTTTCAATGTCTATGCCTCTGTTCCAACATGGATTGTGAATGCACCTTTGATATGTTTTGCTACATCTTCATGCCTGATCTCGGCAATGCTATCCTTGAAGCTCTTCTTTGCTATCAGAACCCGCCGCTTCCTGGGACTAGAGCAGTTCAGTATCTTCCATGTGCTATTCATTATGTCATTCCAAACTATGCTTATTCCTACTATTATAATATCCATTTCGTTCAAAAATGTGGAGGGAGATGACATCACCTATGAAGCGCTTTCAGCTATTGGAGCAGCTTTAGTGACAGTTTCATTGCCAATCACCACAATGTGGGCCAACTCCGCTGTGAATGAGAGAGAGGCGACTTCTACTTCAGACACTTATCTTCAGAAATATCTATCCCGCTCTTCTCGTGGTTCCGATGATAGTACTCCTTCTACATATCGTTCTGACTACAGTTTCGATAACGCAAGCAAAATGAGTGACACTAAGGAGATCGAGTCCAGCATCAATCCAGTTACCCCTACTACAGCTGCAGATGATCAAGAATTTTGGAAAGAGGTGCAGCATCTTGCTCTTGGTCTGAACGCTGACGACTTGGAGGAGGACGACCGCTGCATTCGCACGACAGTGGAGACCTCTATCAACAGCTAGGCTCAAAAGCAAATAGCTTTTTAATCCTCCTAGTGACTTTGTTTCCAAAAGACAATCGTTTTATGTTTTATCTTGGTTTTCACGTATTTAAGCCGTATCTTGAATGAATTTCCACACAAATGGTGAAACTATCTAATCTAAAAATCAAAAAACTGACCAGAGAATAAAGATGGGATAACTTCCCCTTCGTATGGCTCGTAGTAATCGGCATTCTCGTGAATATTGATAATCTCACTGAGCAGTTCTGCAAGAGCAGCGGTGCTTAGTGACGCATCTTGTAAGTGCTCTACTAATGACTCGTGCTCCTCATCACTTAACTGCACTTCTAATTTGAAAAATGTCTCACGCAGAGAGCCAAACAGAGAATCATCAACGACAAACAAATCATCTTCATAAGTGACACTAGTGGCCGTGATATTGTCGTAAACAATAGTTCCATTCGAAGCCAATGCGTGTCTGTTGTAGCTGGTCTCTGGAAGCGGAGATTTTTGGCTGAGCGTGATATTGTGCTCCATAATTCCAATTCCATGGTTTCCATTAGGTGAAATAGTAAAGTTTGATGTGCCATTCTCTTTGGAGCTGAATTTCGAAACAGTCAACCCATCAAAGGAAATTTTGGTTCTGATATCCTTTGTCACATTGACGGCAAACTCAATGTCCGGCCCAATAACAGGAGAAGTGCTCATTTTCGTTAGAAGAGGGTAGGCAACTGAGTTGTTGACTGTTGATATAGACTTGTTGGTCAGGGGATCCAAAATCGTATACGAAAACTGAGAAGATGGAATATGAACAACGGATTGAGAAGAGCCATACTTGCGGAAAGTCATGACATTTGTATCCTTGGTTTTTGAGTATATTTCAGAGATAAACTCTAGCGAAGTACCATCACTTAAAGTATAGTTGAACGTGGAGTTGACCTTATTGGCATACTTTGCAGTAACTATCTGGTTAAGTATGCCCGACATTGGAGGAGCAATACCAAATCCAACCACTTTGGTCGAATTTTCAAAAGCAATGATTTCTCCCTCACTGGCAACAACTCTTTCGTCCTCCCATGCAAGAACATTGGCGGAGACAATCCAATTTGAGCCAATACCAGTAGGTACCTCTCCAATCTTCAAGTCATCATCAAGGCAGTTTGATACAACAACTTCTAGTTCTGAAGAATCTTCCCAAAATACTGGTAACAATGGAGTCATGTCAAGCTCCACACCCTTGACATCAAAAGCCCCTGTGGAAACAATCGGGTTCCAAAGTGCTGGAGAGATCCCACCCGTATATATAACAGAAAATGGATTGACTGTAGCAACTCTTAGACCATTCACAAAGACATTCAAAACCCTGCATGGTCCATGGCCCTTGAGTGTGTTTCCTGTTTTTGGGAAGGCATTCTTGAATTGATCCATGACATTGCTATAGTAAAATTCCTCGTCGGCGTTACCAGAAGCAAAAATTTGCAGCATCACTTTGGTGGTATTGGCACTTAGTTGTGGAACTTCAGATATGAAATCTTTGTCAGGTAAGTAGACAAGAGGAGGTCTTTCGGCAGCAGCGTTCACAAGAGAAAACACAACGTCTGCATCCTGATGTTGGTCCAGTAGGACTAGTGGGCTTCCGGTGTCTGTCCCCTCCTCCTCTGCTGGAGCTACTTCATAGTAAGAAGCATTGAGGGTTATGTTGAAAGCTCCAGTCAGTCTTGGAGTGATTAGGTTGTCTAGTTGGAACATAAGCTCACCATCTTCCATAAAGAGGCTTGAGAATACAGACAAATCCTTGGCAGCGAATGAGTGAGAAAGCTTACTTGCGGGTTCAATGGTGCTAGTTCTCCATAGTTCAATGCCGTTCAGATATAGGTGACCCAGCCGGTCATACTGCACTCCATTGACCCAGGTATCAAGAGTAATCACAACTTTGTTGAATGTAATATTCACTGGTGCGATATAGTCAACAATGGTGGGATGACCCCAGGAATTGGCAAAAGTAAAGTTCAACAGATTTTGCTGATACACGGGGACGCCGTAGTCTGCAATGGGCAAATTGACTTCAATGATTTCAGTGGTATTTGCAGTCGAGTCTGTCTCCTCAAAGACGTAGTCGAAGAGTTTGTCACTGCTCTCCCAAGCTGGGCGAAGATTGTTCACAGTTTTGGAGTGGTTTTTGAAAAGGTTTTGAGAGCCCAAAAGGAAATTTAGCGAGTAAAGTAGCGTTGAAAGAAATGCAATATACCCCACTTTTTTCCATATCATGACTTTCTTTCTATGGAGGGTTGGCCGAACAGAAGATGGTCTTCCTGCTTCAATATCCATCAGACTCGCCTTTTCGTCGTCAGAAACCTCATGGTCCTGACTATGAACAGGGACGGACGCCATGTCTTCGTTGTCGGAGGTGTTTGAAGGAGCGTTACACTTTAGTTGATTCCAGAGAGACCACTCTCTAGCTAAGCATGCCTGTCTCATTTCTGGGAGCAGCCAGGAATGCAAGCGGCTTTTATTGTTGCACGTCAATAAATTTCAAGCTGTATAATGTGCTCCGCAAATGCAAACTATCACTTTGCGGGGCCTTGCAAATGTGTATGTAACGACTGCAAGGTGGATAGAGAGCAATCGGGCAGCTCCGAAAACAATAGTTGGTTAATTGGTGCAACCTTATTTAGCAGCCGAGTTGCAGAGAGTGAGCCGCCTGCAGCCTCGGAAACGATATGTATATTTCCTGAAAAGGATGAATTCTGCCAATACCAACAAGACAAGCCTCGGGTGTGTGTGTATTTCTCTCCGATACCGGCACCACCCGACTCTGCTTTAACTCTTTTAACAGTATTGCATCCTTAGAACATGTATGCACGTCAAGGCCAAAAAGAGTATTTTCGTTCCATAGTTTTTATCGTACTGTAATCGAGAGCCGGATCGTCCCAATTAGGTATCTAAGCTGTTCTGGAAAAGCTGACATCGCGAGGCCGCCACACATTAGCAGAGCCGGCTGCAAATTCTACGCATCCTTACACCTTATAGAGCAGCAACAGAAGTCAAGGGCGTAAGTTACCCTCTCTGAAGGTAGAAGGACGTAACCTGAGAGATAAACACCAGTAGAAGAGTGACTCAAAGCATAGCAGGTTGTGCCGCGGACGCACTAAGTTACCAGGCTAAGGGTCCGTTGTTCGTGGTTGTGTTGCTATTGTGGTAGAGCAGCAGACTGGACTGAAGGATGATCCAAAGAATAAGGAAAATTTTCAGCTCGTTCAGGACAGTCGAGGAGGAAAGGACATATTCCAGAAGATCAGTAAGTCTCAAGAGTCTTTCTTGCACCCGTATACCTTTAATACTGACCTAGTCAAAAAGTTTTACAATTTTGTGGGGTTTCTTGCTTCATGCGTTGTGTTTTCTTTTGTAGCGCAGAAACTGAGTGATAATGACATTGTTCGTCTGAGACGTCTCTAGACGGGCGAAATGAATGTTTTTGAGCGATATATCTCCAGTGGTCATCCGCATCTGGAAGCTATGATAAAGTCCAGCGCCTCTTCGTTGTTGATACTGGCAAGTCTTGCTGCAATGACATGAATCGTAATTTATGTTTGATACATACGTGTTATCCTACCCTGTACATAATTGGGTCTGCTGAGCAGTTATATACACATTATTTCGAGATGCAAGCCGCTGCCTTCTCTTTCTCTCACTTCACCCTTAGTCAGACGTTACCAGGTATGCTTTCGCCATCTCATAGGCAGTCCAACTTATCGCAGTAGAAGGCACATTGAAAATTACTCTCGGTCTTAAACCTCTTATGAAAGCAGAATAGCCACCTCGTTGGTAGAGACCGACAGCCGCACTTTTGAAGCCACGGACATTCGGTAAAATTTCAGTTTGAAGAGCGGTCTTGATGCAATCTAAGGGTGTTGTGACAGCAGCTGCGGCGGCTCCAGAAATACCCCCAGAGACACAATGAAGTAAGGGGTTATAAAGTTGTTCTGGATTCAACTTTGAGCTCGCATATTCGTAAACACCAAAGTTGATTGCGGCAAACGGTATATTCAGAATCAGAGTCGTTGGGTAAGATAGAAAGAAAGGTCTTAGGCCTTCTTTTTCATACATTTTGTGGGCCAAACCCATAATTCCAATGCGAGGTTTAGCACCCTCAGGCGTGCTATGAGTCGTCATGATTTGCATTCTTTGTTTCACAACGTCAAATGGGTTCATTAGGGCATCTGATACGGTGGTAGCGGCCACCCCAGAAAGAGATGCAATCAATGGATGCTTTTCGTCAGTAATGAAGCTAGCGTGCGCGTGCTTCTGTGTACCAAAAGACAAATTGCAAAGTGCTGTCTTTGTAGATTCAAAAATGAGATAATACACAGCATGTGCAGGTCCTGCTCCAAAAACAACAGAGGAAACACCTCTCCAGAGAGCAACAGAGCCCTCTGCTGACGATATTTTCGAGACTGATTGTATTATTCCTTCATTTATTGGCACGCTTGAAGCCTGCATTCTAGTCTTGATAGCATCTATCGGGTACATCACTGTGTGCTCCATTATTCCAGCAAAAGCTCCGGCTAGAAGCTGTGCAAATATCGGGGAATTCTCGGGCAGAGACTCATAATCTATATCCACGGTGTCATGCCCTGGTCTTACAGGCATATGGTTTTTTGACTGTTGCTGCTGTTGTGTATCTTTGAAACGTATGGTATCTGACGGTGGCATTTTCGGAGAGCCTTTATTCACGTTTTGTTCCCTCAAAATAGGAGGAGTGTCTGACATAGTGTTGTGTTAATGAAGATGAGTATGCTGCCTTTCAGTCAAGGCAATGCAACAGTTGGTTCTCTCCCTTTCTTTTCTGCGCCTATCAGGTAAATGGGATACTGAAGAACGCAAATGATTTGGCGAGATGTATAACACGGATCACGCGTTTGTGTCCCTGCCTACAGGCTGGCCCGCAAATTTTTGCTGGGGTTCACCTTTGACACTTGTGCCAGTTGCGTTGTGAAAAAACTTCAGCAACGTCGAGGAGTTGCTGCCTGATTATGAGTCAGCAAATACCGGGGCCGGTGCGAAGTCAGGGTGCAATACTTAGAAACAGCTTAAGGCTCAGTGAATACCAAAGCTATCTGAGTGCCGCGCCTTCTGCAGTGAAGAGAAGCGATATGATAAGAGACGCCTTTAATATATCTTCAATACGGAAAAGTTTCTTGCGGAGCCGAAAATTTTGACTTTTTGCGGGAAAAAAACAAGCCTGCTTTCACAGTGAAACGGCGTATGAGAGGATGACAAGATAACGCGTCAAAGCAATCACAGGTCTAGGTTCCGTTATAGCACGAATACCGCACTGAAGAAAAGGGTTAATTAGCGCAGAGCAGCGGGGCGGAAAAACACTTTGTAACAAAAAATTGTTCAATAGAATTATGCTTTTAAGGACCTAGAATCGCCGTGCGGATTACGTAAAAAAGGACGGTTGCCTCGGTGAATTGACTGATATGGGTTTTGACAAATTGTTGCGGCTGATTTTTCAGTAGAGCTGCGTTATGAGCTCCAGACTACTTGAAACGAACTCCAGGCTGTTCATTGAACCATGCTGCGGTGCAAGCCGACTCACAGTGGCGAGCGGCCCGGCTGAAGGGTACGGCGTTCGGTAGCAAGGTGACATTGAAAAGAGAGGATTATGTAAGCACAGGAATATTTGTAAGGAGCGACAAAAAGATTTAGGATTTGATACGATGAGGCTCGTATCTGATATTATTGCGCATAACCAGCCGTTCTACTGGAGGTAATAGCGAGCAAAAGAGAGAGAGGGGGGTGAGGGAGGCGAGGACGACGGTCCCTCTTTGTGGTGCTGCTGGCTGCGTGGAGCAGAGGTCCGAGAATTTGTGTGGTGGGGGTGTAGAGGATCACATGTGAGTGGTCGCAGGCAGCTGTGGCTTAATCTTCACTTTAGCGAGATCGGATTATGATTGGCGGCCTGTTTTTTTGATTTCTAACGGAAATCGATAAAACCGAGAAAAGGAGGCCTGGCCGAGGCGCTCAAGGCACTCAGTCACTGCCAGACTCTGAGGGTGGAGGCGAAGAAAAAAAAAATTTCAGGCGGGCTTTGGATCAAATCATCAGAGGACAAAAGATTTCAAGAGAAGAATTGTGTGTTACCCGCCCTTTCAAACTTTACCATACCTTGGAAGCTTCTGTCAGGCCGGGTAAGTATATGGCTTGGTTTTCTCGTTTGCACAAGAGTTTTTTTTTGCCTGTACAGTATGACAAAGGCAGAGCTCAAAAAAGAGGGATGCGGGCAGGCAGGGTGCCAACGACTGCTGGCTTTTATCGTGTATGCGTCGCTCGACGCGTCGGGGCTGTACTATACCCACGCACTCACACAGACCACTCTTCCCTCTGCCCCCGTGCAGGGCGCTGGGGAAGCGCGAAGGCCGTTCTTTGGGGGGGGGGGGCTCTTCTGCAGCAGCGTATCTTACTATCTTTGCAGCTACATGCGTGCTCTGCCCGTGGTACCTCTGATGATCTCCTGTGCTGTTCACGGGCCTCCATTGGCTTTCAGAATTTGAAATCCCCGGAGCCGGCCGCCAGGAAATGTAGCGTCGCAGCGCAGCAGCAGTTTGTACTTTTTTTTTTCACGGCCCCTCCCCCACCGCGACGCTGCAAGGAATCGTTGCATCACTACCATCCACGAGCAGGCAACCCGCAGCACCACCACATATTTCCAATCAGCTTTCTTAGAAGGGCAGTCAACGCTCAATAGCGCGTGGGCCCCTCCCTCTCCTCATATAACTCTCGGCAAACATGTCTTCCAGCGAACTGAAGAAAAAACCCATTTCGTTCTCCAACATCCTTCTTGGAGCAGGTCTTAACCTCTTCGAAGTCACCACCCTGGGGCAGCCGTTGGAGGTCGTAAAGACAACAATGGCTGCCAATAGACAGCTATCGATTTTCCAAGCTATGAATGTTGTTTGGTCCAGAGGTGGTGTGTTTGGTTTCTACCAGGGATTGATCCCCTGGGCGTGGATTGAAGGCTCCACGAAGGGGGCCGTGCTCTTATTTGTCTCGTCAGAGGCCGAGTACAGAACTAAACGATTAGGCGCATCCCCATTTTTTTCGGGTATCACAGGAGGTATTACCGGAGGCCTGTTCCAGGCATATCTCACCATGGGATTTTGCACATGCATGAAGACTGTCGAAATCACCAGACACAAACAAGCGGCATCTGGAGCCGCTACACAAACCACATTCCAGGTATTCAAGGACATTTATGCTAGAGAAGGCATCCGCGGTATCAACAAAGGTGTCAACGCCGTAGCAATCAGACAGATGACCAACTGGGGCTCGCGGTTTGGTCTCAGCAGACTGGCTGAAGATGGAATCAGAAAGATAAGAGATAAGTCGCCAGATCAGCCACTTGGAGCATTCGAAAAGATCCTGTCAAGTATCGTAGGTGGTGGGCTGTCAGCCTGGAACCAACCGATTGAGGTTATCAGAGTAGAAATGCAGTCGAGAACTGAAGATCCCAACAGACCTAAAAAGATGACAGTCTCGGCTGCTGCAAAGTACATCTACCAAAAGAATGGTATTACTGGGCTCTACAGAGGCGTTACACCTAGAATCATGCTTGGGGTATGGCAGACTGTATGCATGGTAACTTTGGGAGACTATGCAAAGGAATTTGTTGCAAATGTAACAGGAGAAGCTCCTACAGGTAAGCACTAATTGCGCGTCATTTAATCATTACTTTAAATGTTCGACATTTATCAATCTTTAGTCACATTTACGCAGTACTCGAGAAACCAAGAGTACTGCTCTGGAATTATTTCCATCGTATTTAGCGGAAATTGAAGTATCACGAGGAACTTCTTCTCTGGACTCCCCACTTATCGTAGCCATAAAGTCCACCAATAGTGAGCGACAAACCCAGCCACTGGATGCTTGAAAGTTTTGTGCCTTCAAGTAAGATCGAAAAACCTATAATGATAATTCTCTTCAAAATGTTAGCAATGCTGTAATTAATGGAGCTGATTGATCCAATTATCTGGAACGCAACCACACTCTGGATAAAATGGGCAGTACCATTTATCAAGATCAACCCCAGAATTTTGGAGTCGATCAGCGAAATCGACATCACAGGGTTGGATGACAACTCTGTGAGTAAATAGAGAGGAAGTGTCAAGCCAAAACCTAAAACTGAACAGTAGAAAAGAACAGTCATCTTATCTAGTTTCTTCTCACTATTGCTGACAATTTTGTTTAGCGCTTGTGACGAGTTTCCAAAGAGGGGAGTCACAGGTGGTGATGTGCTTTTAGGGCTGATCGATAGAGGCAGAATTGGCGTCGAGGTGGCAGATTCTGTCTTGACGATCTTTCGATTCAATCTTGTTGTGAAGTAATCCTGCTGTGACTCAGGGGAGTCAAAGGTCAGGATCTTCTTTGCGAATATGTTCTGCGACACAAAAATGATCATGGAAACAAAAGCGAAAAAACACCCTTTATAAAATAAGTCACCATCCACGGAAAGAGTGTCACTCTTTATGCAGCTTAGCATGACACCAATCACGAGTGGCGTCAAAGTGAGGTAGGTCTTGGAATTGAACGACTGTCCAAAAAAGAATTTGTATATGAGAACTGTTGTCAGAGGCGAGAGTGCCTTTATTGTATGCACAAATGAAACAGGAATGATAGATGTAGCTTTATGAGAAGCAATGTGACCAGCAAATTGAAACATCCCCATAGGCAATGTGGTTCTGAGCACAAAAGCTGATGGCCTGAGGAAGTTTGAGTATATAGAATATGTTGAACTGCTCAGTTCCGAAGGAAACGTGCCCTTTGGGAACGAATCCAGAAGCTGCGAAGTGTGCTCATTGGCATAGAGTGACTGTGGCTCCTTTGAAAACGCACGTCTGCGGGAAATGTATGTGTCATAATTCTTGACACATACCACTGCCAGCCAGCAGAGAAGAGCGTTCATGACGAATTGCAACTCTGTGAGCGTCACAGGGAAGCTGAAGTCTTTTAGGATTGACTTCGTCGTGCTTGAAGACACCACGGACGATAGATACCATAGTGCACAGAGAGTGCAAAGTCTCCAGTCGACGCTGGGAAGAAGCTGCGAATGGTCACTCGCGATCCAATCTTTGAAGGCTTTTTGTAAGCGGGCGAGTCTTGCGCTGCTCAGTCCCAGAACAAACAGCATGCTAGGGTGGAAGGAAAGTGTGGAGTTGGGAGCAGATTGTCAGTGACCAGCAAAGCGAGGGAAGTAATCCGGGTATCAGATATACGAGGGCGCGGGTAAAAGCGCCAGGTGACACCAAAGACGCGAGCAGAGACTAGGTCGCAAGCCAGCAACGGGTGACGGGTGAAAAGTTTTACCAGGTTCCCTTGGGAAGCAGGCAACGAATGGATTGAGCTGAGCTGGCGTGGCAAGACGCTCAAGGGGGTGGAACTGGCACTGCTCTGCCGGCGTGACGAGACTCAGCGAGTGAGGGAAAACGGGTTGATCAGAAGAGATGAGGAAAGTGGCGATTGCGGTGTGTCGTTTATTTTGTACTCTGCTGCTCGCTCACACACAAACATACATACATCCACAGGCACAAACCCTTCTTTTTCTTTCTTGCTTTAATGAAAATTTGTAGCGTTAGAAAGGGTAATGAAAAAACCAGTAGCGAAAAAGTATGCATCACCCAACAATAAAATTTTAACTATTACATTGTTATTACTGCTTTGCACAGATTTAGTACAGGTTAGAGTTCTGAAAAGGGTAGTGGCCGTATTTGCAAAGTGCGCTTTAGCAGCCAAGCTCAAGATTTAGTTCGCTGTCTGCGCTGAGGGCGCTCACTCCACTCTCACGTCCTGCCGCACAATGCCTGCGCCAAACTGTGGCAAGTGGGCCAAGGCTTAAAGCGGCCTAGCCCCTGCCCCCCTCCTCCGCTCATACCCTCCCACATGCACTCATCAGCTGTCTTGAGAAACTAAAAAAAGTCTAATTTGGAAATGCTGCACACACTCCACCTGTGCCCATCGCCAACACAGCACCGGGGAGGGGGAGGGCTCGCGCACATCTCGCTGTTTGTCGAGCTCTTCTGGCGTAGTGATGCGGCCGCGCGACCGCTCTGGCCTAGGTGGTACTGGGTTGCACCCAAAACGCGTCGCCAGCTACTCTGTTTGCGCCCAAAACGCGTCGCTAGCTACTCTGTTTGCGCCCTGGCGCAAATCCCACAGCACGGGCAAAGGTGCACAGCGGACAAAACTAGCCAGAGCGGATAAGATCGGCCCCGACGTACATGTGATCGACGGTGATGTGTTATAAATGATGCAGCTCCGCAGCTCGGTCTGCGCCGCACGCCAGCGCAGACCGATTGGTGTTTGGGGTGGGGTGGCAGGCGGGCCTTCCTGTGGCAGAGCAGCAGCAGGCGCCATTGTACAATTGAGGACCTGCGTGCCGCTCAGCGAGCCAGCTGACGGGGCCGAGTGGCCTTATCGCGCTATCAATAGTTTCGCTCCCTGTATAACGTCACCGTGCCTGAAAAAAAAAAGACAAAAAAAAAAAAAACTCTCTTTCCCGATTGAACCAATGGGCCTGTTTTAGTGTCGCTTCTCTCTCTCCCTCCTTCTCTCCCCCCCTGTGAGCCTATTGTGTGTACCTTGCTTATCTTGGCCATCTCCCAGATCTGAATGGCATCAACAGCGAACTACAACTCCACCGTTAGTCGCTGGCTCAGAGATGACTGCAACAGCGTGTACTGGAACGAGGCGGCCGTGACGGTCGCGCCGTCGCCGCTGGGGGGCCTGGGAGTGTTTGCGGCCCGAGATCTGGCCCCGGCAAACGGTGCCGACAGACTGCTGCTGCGCGTACCTAAAACATCGATTTTGAGCTCCAAAAACTCGTGCATATCCAACTTGTTGGATGACGCAGGTGTGTCCGGGGTTCCCGCTCTAGTTATTGCGTTCCTGTACGAGAAGGCATGTGGCTCGCGCTCGCCGTGGTGGGACTACATCCGATCCATCAGCTACGTCAGCCCTGACGGAGCACCATCATGCCCTACCTGTTTGCTGCCCGCCTCCGATAAATCCCTGCTGAGAGGCTCAGAGGCAGAGATCCTCGGGCTGCTTGACTCCGCAGAACTGGAAGAGAACTATACCCTCTCCCTCAGCTTTGCAGATGAGATCGCTTCGTTTGTAAAGAGACCGTACGAGCTAGACATCTCGCTTGACCACTCCCAGCCGGAAAATGAAAAAAGGTTTAGGCATTTCGCAGCGGTAACTCTGGCCATCGCCTCACGGGCTTTTGCAATTGACAGCCATCATGAAGTCGCCCTTGTCCCCGCTGCTGATCTCTTCAATCACGATCCGTTTGGGCACGAAAATGTTCATTTTGAGGCCCTCTATGATGTCGACGACGACGAGAGCTCTAGCGACAACGGGAGTATGAATATGGAAGCAGAATATGCCGAAGATACAGAGACAGAAGACCGCAACAGTGAGATTGAAAGAAAGGCTCCTGATGATGAGGCGGGTTTGCAAGGGCCATCGGCTGCTTCTGGTGATGGGAGGCCGGATGCGCGGTCTCTGAACCCTGATGACTGCTGTGATATTATACTCGTAAGAGCGGTCTCGAAAGGCAACGAAATTTTCAATACGTATGGGGAGTTGTCGAATCCAATGCTATTGGCTCGGTATGGGTTTTGCGTTGAAGGTAATCCTTACGATTCTGTTAGCCTTGGTAGAGAACTCATTAACTTCAGAAACTCTGCTGATCGCAAGATAGCAGCTAGGATACAATGGTGGTCCCGAAGTGGTTATAAACGTTTTATGAAACACTTGATAAGTTTGCAGGATGACAAAGAAGAGAATGACGGTAAAGAGTCTTGGATCTCCAATGTTAAGGTGATTTATCCAGGGGTGCCGTCTCCAGCCACATATGCAATAGCTAGTGTTTGTCTTCTAAGTGATTTGGAGTTTAAGGTCATCAAACGACTGCCACAGGCTGCTGCTTTTTCAAGGCTGGTGAAGAAGAGAAAAAACACAGTTAAGCTCATTCGGCGATGGTGCAAACAAAGATTGCGCCAATACACCAATATAACACAGTTACAAAAGATAGATTTGGCATCCTCTCTACAGGCGGTTTCAACACTTGTTCACGCTGAACTGGCTATTTTAAAAGCCTCTGTGACATCATTGCAGGAACCTTCAAGTTGAGGCAGGTGTCCATGTAAGACGCCATATTTAATTGTATACATAGCACCTGACCATGATCACGTGCGAGATGTTTGGTTTTTTTCGTCTTCTATAGTGTATAATTTTTTCGTAGCACTTTGAAAATGTTGAATGTCCAATTGGACGAGAAATTATCTTGTGATGTGAAGGAACGATCGGAAGGCTTCCAAAACGGTGGTACTTGGCAAAGTATTATTGGCAATACCAACCCTGACAATTTCAGGAGCCTCAACAACACCTCGAAATGTTTAGAGCCACTTCGTCACGAAAGGTCGGGGGTCTTCGGATACCTTCATCTTTCAGAGCAGAACAGCTTAGGCTGCAAAGCACGGCACCAGCGAAGAAATCGCATCCATTTCGCAGGCTGCTTATCAGAACAGGAGTTGTGACCGTGGCCCTGTACACCACTGCTGCTTTTGTTGCTTCGAAAAATGACACTTTCCAAGACTACTTCATAGACAACGTTCCGTTTGCTGAGACTGCAATCAGCGGGATTGACTATATTTCGAGTCACAGAAATGATCTATTCTCTATGACAAAAGTCAATGAATCGATTGCAGACGTAAAGGAGAAACTTGGCTTGGAGAAAACTGTCCCAATTCCTAAGCAGGGAGTTTCTTCAGGCAAGGTAGATCTAGCCACTATTTCTGCTCCTAATGTTGCCAAGGCCACCCCAATTGCTGAGTCTTCTTCTGCAAAGAAGAGTGTTGCTCCAGAAGCCCCAAGCCCGAAAAAAAGCATCAATGTTCCACTGATTGATTTCATTGCCGGAGATGACACTCTGGACGAGATGATCAACTCCTTGAACAGTCTTCTGGTTTCCATTAATCAAAGCGCCTCCAACATCGACAGCTCACGTTTGAAGAACAGTATATTGGAATTGTCTAAGAGATACAACGAGCTCGTCAACGAAAAGCGCCAAGATGTCAGCAAGCTCCTAGCTTCGAAAGAAGAGGAACTCAAGGTGAAGTTTGGAGCCAAAGAAGTTGAGTTGACATCTGAGTTTGTAAATAAGCTGCAAAACGCTAAGAAGGACATAGAAGATAAGTATTTGGCAAGACTCTCTACGGAGGTTGATAACACGAGACAGAAAATACTTCTAGAAGCGGAGAATATCATCCTCCAGTCTCAGATCGGTGCTATTGACGAAATCAACAAAGTGGTGTCCAAAAAAATAGACGAGGAGAGAAATGCAAAGTTGAAAGGATTAGATGCTCTGAACGCAAGAGTGGAAGACATTGAAAAACTTGAGATTGAGATGTCCCAGTTTGTCTCCTCTTACCAGACATTCAAGGAAATCAAAAGGGTGATTGCTAACATAAAAGCCACAATTTCTTCTAATCAGCCTTCGGCCACACGTGGCGCTGTTCTGGCTGAAGAGCTTGAAGCTTTAAAGCAGATCACAGCTCCTTTACACAATGAGCTCATCGACGCAGCTTTGCAGACCTTACCTTCAAAGAAGAAGATCTTGAGTGAGGGGGGTGTGCTAACGCAATCGCAACTTGTAGCCAGATGGGAGTTGCTGCTCCCTGAGCTGAGATCTGTTTCTCTTTTACCGCCAAATGCCGGTCTGCTTGGACATATCTCTTCGTTCCTGTTCTCCAAGCTTTTGTTTGCGAAATCTGGGTCTGCAGTGAAAACGAGCGACGAGACCATAGGTAATGATGTCGAATCGGTTATTGCACGTGTCAATGACTATCTGTCGAAAAACGAGCTGGATAACGCTGTGGAAGAGGTGTCGAACCTCAAAGGGTGGGTCAGACGGCTTGCTAATGACTGGCTTCTAGAGGCAAGAAAGAAGTTAGAGCTACAGTTTATTGTGGGTCTGGTGGAATCTGAGATCAACGTTTCTCTTTAGAGAATACCTGTGACATTTTTTTTCCAAGAGCAACGGAAGCATTCGACTCGACCATCCCTCTGTCTTGGGACCATACGATAGACAATCCGCTACGTAGTTGATCGCCTCCTCCAGATTTAGGTGACAGCATTAGTATATGCTCGCTGGTGGCTTTCAAACGAGCCCTTCTTGCATGGATGCCGCTACACTGTAAACTGTAGAGGTATTGAAGAGCAAAACTTTTTGCTCTACAACACCCTCCCTTTTTTTTCCCTGTTGTGGAAAAAAAAGTGAACAGCTAAAAAGGAAAACTCTTAAAGCTAATAAACTCGCCTGAATAACACAGATTCCAAGCATCTCAGGCAACATGTCGACCGCGAACGCTGTCACTGCTGCACCACAAGCGTATGGGGCTGATGAGATCAATGCGATAGTGCTTGATCCCGGCTCTTACGTAACATCAATTGGCTATGGTGGCTATGACACTCCTAGTTTCGTCCTTCCTTCGTGTTATGGCGAGGTAACGGACGCTGACGGTAATGTGAGACGGATCTTCGGCGAAAATGCTCTATATTACCCAACAAAGGGACTGGAGATCAAGCGCATAGTTAAAGACAACATTATCGTGGACTGGGAGGCCGCAGTCGAACAGTTCCAGTTTATGTTTAAGCATCTCAACATTGATCCTAAGGAGCAGCCGCTTCTGCTAACAGAGTCCACGCTGAACTCATACGAAAATAAGGCGACAGAGTTGAAGGTGTTCTTGGACCAAGAGCAGTATTGTGCTTTCTACGCAGCAAATCAGCCGACCTGCGTGTCCTTCGCACACGGAAGACCAAATTGTCTGGTCGTTGATGTCGGCCATGACCTTGTAACGGCCACTCCTGTAGTGGATGGGCTTTGCCTCAAGAGTCAGGTCATGGGGACTGATTATGCAGGAGCGTTTCTTAATCAGCAGCTGCTACAGTTTTTGAAAGAGAAGGGAATAGAGATTCACCCAACATACATGATCAAAAGCAAGAAGCAGACGTTCTGGGAAAACACCGATTCCAAGCCTGACTTTGTGCCCAAATCTTTTGATTTTGAAGTGTCTGATTCCTTCCATGCTTTTTGCACTCTACGAATTTTACAAGAAATGAAAGAGACACTGCTCGCTTGCGTTGAAGACGAGGCAGATGCAGCAAAACAAACTAATGGCGAAAATGGAGAAAAACCAGTCTTAGAGGACAGCGGTACCTTGTACTTTGAGCTACCAGATGGTCTCAACGTACCATTCACAAAACAGGAGAGGGAGATTCTGAGCAATTCTTTGTTCAACCCGCTGCAGACCCTAAGCCCTACTATTGAGGGATGGGAAGAGCCTCACGATGGTGATGTAATTAAGGCCCTTGTGAGCTCTTCAGACAAAACAAGTAAAGACTACGTGCCGCTTAGAAGAGCAAAGAAACCGGAGGAAGAAGAAAAAATGGATTTGGATAACAGTGATAACAAGGAAAAAAGTGGCGATGGAAAAAGCGCTTCATCTGACAAGGTATCAAAGGGCCTGGGCCTTACGAGAATGGTGCAGTCGGTTTTAGATAGGCTCGATATTGACCTCAAGCCCCAGCTTGCGAACAACATCATTGTGACTGGTTCTACATCTCTGATCCCAGGTCTGACCTCCAAACTTTATAATGAGCTGACTTTAATGAATCCTAGTCTGAAGATAAGAATTCATGCCGTGGGAAATACGTTTGAAAGAAAGTATTCTGCCTGGATTGGAGGTTCTATACTATCCAGTTTGGGTACCTTCCATCAACTATGGGTTTCAAAGGAGGAGTATGATGAGGTGGGCAGCGAACGTTTGATTCTCACTAGATTTAGATAAGTTTTTCTAGCTGCGCCTATTTATGTAAATTCGTGTATAGTTATTATGATGGAAAGAATCCATTAAAGATTTCAATTGAAGCCAGTAACCTCCCAGCCTTTGAGGATATCCAACCATGATATATCTTTGTCGTCATCTTCAACGGGGTCAGCGTCAGGGGGGTTAAACGCAAGTCCATTCCTGCATCTCCATACCTCAAACATTATCTGCTTTCCTATCCATTTCCTTCCAGCCTCAAAAAGGATCTTAGCTAGACTATCATACCTGTTCTGGAGGTCAGGTCCAATAGCATCACAGCCACTGATAAAAAAGCACCAATAAGGAAGAGATATACGAATATCTCCCGAATTAGTGCTATCAGGAAGAAGAGTGCTCAAACTCTCCAAATGGCACATCGTCGATATAACATGGTTCTGCAAAAACGCAGGATCCGCCTCTTTTAGAATGCGCAAATAATACACGAGAGTGGAGTTGTAAAAACAGATGCTCAGATGATAGAGTATTTCATGAACAAGACTATGAAATATCATCGGTTCACTAGGAGAGTTACTCTTGTAGAGATTCCATGGAAGCTTCCAGTTCATCAAATCATCTTCAAGATCGCAACATATCTTAGGGAAATTCCGTGGATAAATCTTTTTTCTTAGAAACCAATTATTATGATCGCATAAACGTAGTGTTCTTTCCATAAGTTCCAACAAGGATAATGGAATTCCAAAGCATAATTCAATCGGAGATATATTGCTCGATTCTGTTGGAGGCAACGTGATATCAATCAGGTGTCCGTCCTGATCTTTATTGAGTTGTTCACGATTATTTAAAGACATCTTACTGGGGTTAGAGTTGAGCCATCTTCGCATGTGACTAACCCCATTATCGTCTAAAGCTGAGCCAGTGTGAGTAGTTAGATTTTTATTGTAATGACGATTTCCAGTGTCGCTGAGGTACTCACTGTTAGCGCTCTTTGAGTAAGTTTCGTGATCATCAGAATCGTTTTCAACACTTTTGTCGCTCTCTTCATCATCAAAGTTGAACCTCACTGTGAATGACCGCGGTGGCTTGTCCACTAAAGCCGGTCTTGTGGCTAGACGTGAAGGAAGCTGCTCAGTGGGTTGTTCCTCATCACTAGAATCTTGATCTTCCCCTTCTTCTTCTTCTTCTTCTTCCTCATCTTGACTGTCGTCACTCTCTTTATCGCCTATGTGATCATCTTTCTCTGATCGGCCTGGCTTTATTTCTATTTTTGCAAACTCGTTAGGTTGGAAAGAATCATTGAAATCAAAGGTTCTGATTAGGTTATAATCATCTTTGATGTCCTCATATCCGTCGTCGTTGATTCTGTAATTTATAACATCAATTGTGCAGGCAGTGCGGTAAAAGTGATACATATATTTGAACCACATAAGAATGTCGTCCAGGTTGTTATCTTCAATGTGCAAATTTCTAATATACTGGCAGATGCTATTGCACACTTCATATAACAGCGGGTAATTCTGTAAGACGTCCTGCATCTCATCCACCTTGATAGCAATGATAAAGATTAGCAATAACTCCTTAATCATTCCCACAGATACAAGCTTGTCAATCCAGTCCGTACCAGAAAAGAAAGCAGATTCTTTGTTCTCATTTGCTGTTACCAGTGGCTTAATTAAGAATGCCAATTTGCAGATGGCCAATTTCCGAAACATAATATATAACTTCAAGGCAGGCAGAGAGCTCTCATAAAGCCCAAACTCGTTGAAAAGTCTCTTGTATTGATCGGCAGAAACCAAAGCGAGAGATACAAGAACGAAAGTCTGCTTAAGTGCGATACAATATTCTTCGAACTCTATTTCAGCAAGATTTTGATTACGTGGTCCCTCAACACCGAATACGATCATCTCTCCGACAATTTTGTAAAGGGTAGGCACAAGTGTTGTATCGACAAGACTTCCCTTAAGCGAAAGTATGAATACAAGGCCCCCACAGCTTTTGACAAAGCCCCTAACAAGATTCTGAACTTGTGAACTCCCCACCAATTGATTAAATGTGGGATTTGAATTCTCAACTTTCAACTCCTTCAAGAGATCCTTGAGCGAGCTGTTGTCCAAGGTGCGCAGATCTTTCAAGTCCAAATTAATTCGATCAAGAATGCGTTTTCTTGTAACATTGTGGTATTTATAATAGTTGGCAAAAATCACCCTCTTAATCTTGTTCCAGTCAGAGGAGTCAGCAGAACAGTCTTCCATAATTGCCTTATAAGTAAGCAGAGCGTCAATCTTCAATCTCTGATGAATCCATATTTTTCGGGGGATGACCTCATCTTTGTTGCGATGCTGGATCGGGTGGCTCACAACAGGGGGCGGTTCAATGACTGTTTCAACAAGAGGTATGGGGCTAGATCCTTTGGCCAATTCGTAAGGGGACTCGAGAGAGCAGATGACCTCTTCATCGTAAAATGCATTTCCTATCTCATACGTTAGGGTGCCGGATAAGCGCAAGACACCAAATGGACCGACACCGAAAAAGCTGGAGCCAAACTCCGCGGCGTCGAGTGCCTCCAGATCCGGATCAATATCCTCGAGATACCGATATGCCAGACCCTTGGGAAATTGCATAAACGGCACTTGTCGTCTCTGAAAATGAGTGTGAGTGTTTTCCTTGTCGCTATCTGGTAAGCGGCCAAGTGACCCGTCCTTGAGCACCACTAGCGACTCGCCGAATTTGAGGTTGATCGCATAGCCCAGACAGGGTATACCTGCTTTCTCACATCGCAAACACGTTGGTCTGCGGCCGTCGCACTTCACCTTTCTGTTCCTGCAAGTTTGACAGCCCGTAAAAGTTCTCCGCTTGACACTTTCTTTGAGGGTGATCTTTCTGGGCTTCTTTGGGGTCGGCTTCTTTGTCGGCTTCTTGGTCGGCATCTGGTTAGGCGAGACATGGAAGGCCCACAGAGCGAAAAACAATCGGCCGTTTGTCTTTCACAGTCCCTTCCCCTCGACAACCGTTAAGACTGTGCAGTCTATGATTTTCCAACTTAGTGATGGGTTGAATACAGATCAGTTATGATACTCGCTTGCTCTTCCTGTTGGAAGAACCCTCAGCTTTTGTGTTATTTAATTCAAGGCCGTACGATAGAGTACTTATCTAACCTCGCTTATGACTGCCATTCCTAAAAAATTTTATTATTGATTACCAGAAACCGTTCTATCGCGCAACATGTTGGACTTCCGAATAAGGAAGGACATACATAGGCAAGACCCAAAGATCCGGCAGCACACCACTCACTTTTACACCCGCAATCCAACACACCGTGCGTACGTCGCTCACATGCTGATGTTCATGTCATCGTCTAAAATAACGCGTCTCAGCTTCTTGCGACTAGACTTATCAGGAGACAGCGTACGCTTTGTAGCGGGAGTATTTTCCTTATCAGCGAGAAAAGACTCCATTTTAGTTCCGATGGCACCTTGAGCAGCAGCTTTCGGCGTTGCGTTCGAACACAAATGTAAGGCCTTGTGTCCTGTCTTTTGGCTTTCTTTGTCCGCCAATTTCTGAGGACTAGCACATGCGTGTGGGGATGGAGACTGTCTCTGTCTGCTCTTGGAAGAAACGGCCGTCTTGTCTCCAAAAATAACAAAATCTTCCAGAAGATGACTCTGTTTAGACAGTAATGGCGTCTTCAAAGGTGACTTGGATTTTGGAGAACCAGCATCTAACGAATTAAGTAAAGCCAGCTTCTTCTTGTAGAACTCAGTAGTACTCTTCAGATTCGAAATGTCTGACTTGTACTTTGACTCTAAATCGCTGTACTCCTTTGTCTTCGCTCTCAGCTGCTGATCTAGAATACTGACATTTTCAGCTTTTTTGCTCAGATCTTCCACAGTTGATTGCAGCGCGCTATTTGCGTTCGCAAAGTGTCGTAGCTTCTCCTCCATTTCATTGATTTTCGAATTCGTAAGAGAATTATCAGCCTTAGAACGCAGCTGGTCTGCTTCCCCTATAAGTCGAGCGTTCTCTTTTTCCAACCTGTTGACCTCATCATTGAAAAGTTCCCACTTTAATGAAATCTCCTTCAAGTCATTCTCCCGAGTAGCAAGAGTTGACATAAGCTTAGAGATGGCTTCCTCTTTCTCCTCAATGATCTTGCCAGCGTTCCTTTTGTTATCTTCCCCGATGTCAGAAAATTCTGGATCGGGCAACTGATTTCTTTGCTCCCCTCCAGTGTTTTCACTTCCAATACTCCCCTGTGGCAGGTTACACTCAAACATCATGAAATTAGCTACTTCAATCTCCCTTTTGAGTGATGTGATCTGATCCCGAAGTGCTAAAACTTCTTGTTCATATTTTTTTTCAGATTCACTCGCCTTGGTCTTTGACTCCTCCAGTTTCTGCTCAAGTTCCTCAATTTTTGAGTCTGAAAATGCACTATTTGCCTCATGCACATTTGCTTTGTCCAATTTCATCTCAAGCTCCTTCAATGTACTCGAAAGCTTTGCTTTCTCTTGTGAGTGCAACTCTGAAGACTGCAAGTATTCAGCTTGCAACTCTGAAATTTTTTGTTCCAAACTGTTGACTTGTTGGGTTTTCATGTTTAACGACTCGTCTGTTTTGCTCTTCAAACTGTCATAGTTTGCCATCAATGCAAATATTTCAGATTCTTTCAGATTGACATCTTCCTCCTTTTGTTTCAAAGACTGAAGTAAGGTTGTCTTCTCTTGCCCTAACTTTGTCGTCTCCTCCAGATGAAGCTTGTTGGTGTGGGTTAGTTTCTTTTCAAGTTCATCAACGCTCACATTAAGTTCTTGCAGTTGTCTGTTGGCAGTTGCTAGCGAAACGTTTAGTTGTTCAATTTTGGATTTATCCTGTTCATCAAGAGCCAAATATTGAGCTTCAAGATTTTTGTTAAGGTCTCCAAGCACCATTGATTCTTTCTCTACTGCTTTGAGTTTGTTTTGAACTGATAATATTTCCTGCTCCTTGCTCTCAAGTTGCTCCTTGTATCTTTGTATTGTCTCGCGATGAACTACAGAAAGCTCCTCCAGCTGTGAGTCTGTTTCTGATTGATGTTCGCTTTTGAGCTCCTGCAATTGGATTTGATGTTCAGTGGAGATTTTTTGAATTGTTGACTGAGTTTCCTTGTATAGCTGTGCTCTGAGCTTTTGCTCATTTTGTTCAAACTCTTCTTCCATTATAGACAGCTTTTTCTCCATTTTTGACTGGTAAAGTCTAAAGCCTTCAATCTCACCGAGTAATTCAGAATGTAATTTAGAGTCAAATCCAGCAGAATTAGGTGCTCTGACGTTGTGCAATGAAGCAGTATAGTGTCGTGATATTTTTTGGTATTGCACCGGGTTAATATAGCGCAATGTTTGCAAAATGAGCCCTTCATGACCAGAAGGATCCAATGTGACAATAATGGATATTGAACTTTTATTCTTAACGTAATCATGAAGGATTAACCTTGTCAGCTTGTTTGTTCTAAGTAACGACTTATTGAACTGCTTTGTGGCCACAAGTTCTAAACATCTCCCCAACTGCGTTAATGAAGCGTTTGTGGAACTTCCTTCCCTCAAATGAGTTCCAGTCGTCTGTGATAATTTAGCTCTTTCCAGACCCGCTAAGTCTGCAACGGTCATCCTGGACACACTAAGATTTCCGTTTGATAGCTTGAGAAGATTTATGAAAACAAAGCAATGAGATCTTGAGGATTCTCTGTTAACATATGTAGTAGAAGTTCGTCTATTGAAACTCCCCCGTCTAATGACATCATCAGCTCGCTCGATATTGTTCACCAAGAATTGCGATATGTTGTATGGCTTCAATTTATGGTCGTTTGGATCTGTAACTATGTCCAACGATGACTTTGAGCGTCTAGCGCTCGAATCAATAAGTAGGTCTTTTATGGTATCATTGCATATCTCGAACATAGAGAGTGTCACAGCATACTCTCCCTGACCACTGCCACTTTGACAAGCCCTGGTGGAATTTTGAAGATTGCTCACCGTTGTGGATAACATTGAGCAGTCATCAATCAGATGGACTCCTTGGAGCGAATCAAAGAGGTGCTGTAGCGAGTAAGAGACCAAGCCTTTAGAGCCTTTGCTGTCTCCAAAAATTGTGAATGTTTTTCCAGAATTAGAAGGCCCTAGGGTGAAAAGGAGGCAGTCTTGGGCCATCAGCAGGCGATCATTGATCATCGGTTTAGCCACATCGTTGAATACCTGCTCATTTGAGACTGAGTCCTCAGAGATCTGTGATATTGTTTTAAACCCAAATCTCGTATTATATTTCTCAAGCACCACCTGCCGGGGATTGCTGGTTGATTGCTTCAAGACTGCACCATCTTTTGAAGCTTCCGCTTTTAGCCTTAGATGAACCTCCATCTCTCGTGTCTTGATAGCTTCAGCTGGGGTCCTTTACTTGTGGGGAAGAAGAGACTTGGCATGAGGAAGAAGGGACCTGGCATCTGATTTTAGTGTTTTATGTGCTTATGGGTCTTCAAAGCGACTTCTGGCTTAAATGACTGGTTTGTTTACAAATGTAAATTTGAAGTGTTTATCTTTATCCAAATAAGTGCACTTTTTAAATAAATAAAAAAAACATAAGCGACACAAACCAAGGTCGATCGACGAACAAGCGCTGACATCTAGGAGGAACCCTACACACATGACAACAGGCTCTTGGCCCGTTAGAAGAGGAAGTTTACAGTTCACTGATCATCCCAACGTGGTGACGCCAAACGAAAAACTTTTGGTTGGTCCTGAAAGGTTGTGCCGTTAAACTTTAAACTTCCCGTTCTCTAATTTAAAGCGCTAAAAAGCTTGACAAGCTCCTATATGTTTCATCCAGCCTTCAACAGTCTAGTTAAAAGCGTGAGACGTAGATACAACCCATTAGGATGTTTTCCATGAGCCATTCTATTTTGACATTAATCTCTCTCTCAGTCGACAGAGGTCAACTGCTAGAGCATGTTTTTTCCGTAGCTTAGGTACTAACTGATTCACCTAAATCAGGACCGATTGTGGCGGCACTACAATTAATTCTATTTACATGCTGTCTGTTAACTTCTCTATTGATTCCAGTGATTATTGTCTTGTCCCTACTGCACCCTGAGTACCTCTATGCTATACTTCTCCACGATTACGACCGCTCTTCATTACATTGAAAGCATGACAATCAACCCTGTTGTAGTGGTGCACAGATGTTTACCCTTTCATTTTTTGTGCTTTTTTCTGTGTTTTTTCCCTCTTGCAGAAAGTGGCATATAGAAAGAGAAAGAGAGAAGAACTGTACAGGTAGAGAGGCTTGAAAACTTGTGAATAAAAACTGGAGAGCATGATTCTTTTTTGGTGCATTGCAAGTGAGTGATTCCGTGGCTCCCGTGCTTATAAGCATACCTGATACTTCTTGATTGAGTGCCAAGATGGCTGGAAGTGAGCCTTCTGAGGAGCGTCCCGGCATCAGGGAAGACAAGGAACATGATCCTTTGTTGGAACCGGCGGTGGACGTTAATGAAATCGAAACAAACCGAAGTGCGCCCAGCCCACCGGCTGTGTCGGCTGAGGCTGACGTGAAGAGCGATGCTGCATTTTCACAGGAGGAGAACAAGCGGAACGATAAAGAGAGCACGCCAGATAGCGATAGTAAATCTGAGAGTAAGGAAGACGACGCCACGGAGCCTATGGAGAACCAGAGTCCTAGTACAATTCCTAAGAAAAGATCCCGAGAGGGAGACGAAAGCAAAGACGAAGCAGATGCTAAAGTGATAGACCTGAAACGTCCAAAGACGGATGAGGATGCAGGATTGTCGGCGGCCACCGAAGCGAAGGAAGAAAAACCCAAGGAGGAGGCTGAGGATAAGAGGGAAGCGGAAACGAACGCAAAACCTAAGTTCGTATTTGGATCGCGCACATCTTTCGGACAGAATGGTGGCTTCTCCATGTTTTCAGGGGGAAAGAGTGCTTTTGACAAGTCCGGTGATGAAAAAAAGGCAGAGGAAGAAAAGATAGGATCATCGACTCCACCAAAGTCTATATTTGGAGGCGGGGCCACTTTTGGAAACGCATTTCAAGCGGCTGTTACTAAGCAATCGATTTTTGACCTTCCAGCTGAGAAGAATGAGAACGGCGTGGAACAGGCTGGCGATAATCGGCCAGAAGTTGACACCAAAGAAGTCTACAAGAAAATCAATTTAGAAAAACAGGTTATACAGTCTGGCGAGGAAGAAGAGAGCACAATTCTACAAGTCAAGGCAAAGCTGTATTATATGGACTTAGCAAGCGTGAAAGATGGGTGGAAAGAAAAAGGCGTAGGGATCCTCAAGGTGAATGAACTGAAAACACCCAAGGAGAATTATAATGCAAGACTTGTTATGAGACAGGACGGAATATTAAAACTCATTCTGAACGTACCGATTGTCCGTGGGTTTGAGGTTTTCAAAGGAATAGCCAGCTCCCTGAGTAGTGACAAATTTGTTCGTTTCCAAGTGGTGGAGAACGATAAACCAGCACAATATGCTTTGAGAGTTGGACAAGTGGAATACTCCTCAAAGCTTCACGATACTATTAAATCGCTGATTCCTAAATGAATTCAGCAATAACGGATCAGATGAAGACTATGTTTTTTTGAACGCAATGCTGCAAACTGTAGATCCGGTGCTTCCACCAAACTTAAAAGACTGATAACGAATTTTCTTCCATACTTTGAGCTTGGCATTTGCCGTTATTATTCTCGTGAGTTCCTGCTCAGTGAAATTACAAGAAGTTATCAGAAGGATGCCCCCTGGTTTCAGGAGAGTTCCCACTGTTTCTGAGTAGATGCTGGTTCCGGATTGATTCCCATCAGCTCCATGTTTCCGATCACTAAGCCCGATAGCATCAAGCGTACCTTTATCGAGCACTATGTCAAAACGTGCCAAATGAGCTTGCATAAAAGGGCACTTCCCATCCAGTATATCAGCCGTAGAAAACTTTGCATCCAGTCCCTTCGACTTGGAAATGTCTTGAGCGAAGCCTACGCTGACCTCACTGTAGTCTACCCCTTCAAGTTCTCCCTTCCAGCCTTCTTCGAGCAAGGCAAACAAAAAGTGGCCATTCCCGGTTCCCAGATCGCAAACGCTCGAATTAACGGAAATATCAGCATCTTGATCCTCGCATGAATCGAAGAGAAAGTCTATCATCTTCTGTTCTGCGTCTGAGTCTGAGAACCAGCATTCACCTGTATCTTCGGGGTTCTCGTGGTAATTGGACCTTTCGAGTTCATAGAACTCATCCCAGTACTGTTTTGTACCCAACTTTGAGTGATTCAATTGGACATCCAAGCTGCTATCTTCTGTCTGTTGCATTTTGTGTTTGCCTGCGCATGTATCGTCCCTCTATTCCTTGCTACTTCAACTAAACATATGATTTCGATCTCAAGTATATATACAGTTATATATATAAAAGTTATGGTTCCAAAAATTTTTTTTGTCCACGTTCTTTCATGTTCCTGTTAGAGAGCTAACAAGGTCCAACAGACTCAAAAAGACCATTCTTGGTCAGCGAAATCCTGTCAGCCATCTGGTGAAAGCGACTTCCTCGACTGCTCAAGGGCTGCATTGGCGTCGTTAAGAAACTCTGCGTCTTGTGAGACTTTGTCCATCCATCTTTTAATGAGGCCTTCATTTTCCTGTTTGAGCTTATTGACCTGACTGCTCATCAAATTGTTCTCGATGGTGAGCGACAGGAAGTTGTCATTGAGTGTCTCAAAATTCTGGCTTTTCATCTTGGCCTCCTCCTGAGCCCTCGCAAACTTATCCCGTAGCTTCTTGTACCCTTCCGCCAGCAGTGCCAGATTCTTCTCCAGCTCTCCAACCTTGGCCCGCAAGTTGGACGAGGCCTGTTGCTCCTTCACTAATAAATTCTGGCTTGCCTCTAACCTTTTGACAAGCAGGTTGCGCTCCTGTACAGCCTTAGCTAACTCAGCGGTATTGTCGTCCCTTTGAAAGGTCCCCAGCTCATTCTCCAGCGAAGCAACTCTCCTGCTTAAATAATCAACTTCAGAACATGTGTTAGTAGTAGAGTAAGTGGGCTTGCTCAAAACATCGCTCACGGGCCTCTATAATACTTACTAGATCGGAAGACCCCACTTGACGCGGCTGCTCCCTTATCTCGCAGCTCCAGCTGCCTAAGAATCTCTTCTTTCCAGGAGACAGGCAACGCGCTCATGCCTAACAAGCCTCCAAACGCCACTAGCGCAAACAAAAATTGTGTTATCAAGCCCCTTTGGCTCAAGTACCAGTGAGCAGCTTTCTTGTTCCTGAGCACAGGATAGTTAATATGATATATTGAACAGCGCAGAATACTGAGCAATCATCGCTTGCCCCACCTCCGGGAGTATATATGCTTCTGCCTTATCGCCTATTATGCCCTCTCTCCACGTATTTATCGCTTCAATTGTCTATCTGTTTTTGACATAATTTTATTTTTAAAAACAAAAAAAGGCACTACTTATAAAGAAGACCCTTCTTGATGCGTTTTTGCGTTGGTGGAGAGAAGTGGCTCACTTAACGAAGAATCTGACCTGCCCGCACTAGAGGTATGAGCTGGCGATCCACTGGAAGAACAGAAAAGGTCGAGCGAGGCGATGCTGTCTCTCAATCGATGCGGCGCTCGCCCTCAAGCGTATCGGTATCGTCGCTATTCAAAAATCCTTTTCGACATAAGTCTCCCGGACGTGCAATTGCTGAGGAGACCAATAGCAACCCATTAGAGGCATCCACATCAAAAGAGGTGGCTACAGAAGTGAATAAACATCCGGCAACGACAGGCACTGAGGGGCCTGATACTCCTTCTGTCGATCCAGAAACTGACGACGTCCCCGAAGCAACCAAAGATATCACGTTGGAAGAATACCGCGTAGAGCTGAAAAAACAGTCGACATCTTCCTTAGAAAGGCTCAGTGATGAACAGCAAACTACATCACAGGGCAATTCTACTCCGCTAGTGCGCATACCATTTTGGAGACGTGAGGCGCCCAACGCCGAGCGTCTGAGTTCGTCCACAACAGACTCTTTAACGCATTCTACGAGGTCGCATTACGAACCGCGCCAGGGAGACCACCAAGGTTGGCTGGCATGGATGGGATCTACTGTTAGGTTTTCAGGAATGATGTTTGCGCCAGCCAAACCCAGCAGCGAATCTTCCAACTCACAACACCCCTCCTCACAACCAGCCGAAGAAACTCATCACGATACGGTATGTGCGCAGGCGCATAGCCCACCATCAGCTACAGAAGAGGATGTTTCAGCAACATCTGCTGATCAATTTTCGGAGCCCAACGGACAATCTTGGCTTCCTTGGCTATGGAAGTCCAACAAGTTGCTCGAAAATAAGCAGACTGACTCTCAATCTATTTATTCTGGGGACATCTCCGAAAAAGTAGCCAAAGACGCAGCAAACTTGGTTAGAAGCTTGGGACCTGCCTCAGGGCGCACATCTACTTGGGTATTTAGAATTCAAAACCCTGCCACATTTTTGGAATTTGGAATTTTTGGTTCAAAAACCGGATATCACCCCGTCAGGTGCAAAGCAAGACCCGAATCTCAATATCAAGTGCAAGAAAGAGCACTGACAGATAGTAACTGTCAATCCGAGATTGAAGAAATTAGGGGGGTAGTCATTCCCCAGATCACCTCAAACTATAGAGATCTAACCGCAAGAACTCATCTGAGATTGTTTTTATCATCAATTTCTCCGTTGAAGATTTTCTGGCCTGAAACTCACCTCTATCACGATCAGAAGTATGTCCGTAACATAAACAGACCTACAACGAAAAAGGCAGTTATACTTGCCTTCCATGGCTTCCTGCCTCCTAAAATGGTGAAATCGCTGATAGGAAGCAGTACTGCTTCTGCATTAGAAATGGCAGAAGAGGCTGAAAAGGAGCTCTTGAACTGGGGAAAAACCAACGATATTGACATTGAAGTGGAAATAATTGCTTTGGAAGGAAGTGGAAAGATTTTGGAGAGAGTTAATCACTGTTTGACTTTGCTAGATAACTGGCTTAATTCACTCTGTGGTGCTGATTACGTTTTTGCCACTGGCCACTCTCAAGGTGCAATTATAAGCATTCATGTGGTTTCGCGTTTGATAACGGCAGGATATCTCAGTCATGCCGAAAAAATCGGGCTCTTGGCAACGTCAGGGATGTTTTTAGGTCCCTTCCGGGAATTAGACTCCACTTTAACGGTGCGCTCGTATACTAAATTGGAAAACGAAGTTTTGATGGAAATATTCGATTTTCAAGATAGCGGAACCCCTCATAGCAGGGAACTGGCAAGGAATCTCAACATTTTGCTACAAAACAATGTCAAAATTACGTTTGTCGGTTCGGCTGATGATCAGTTCGTTCCACTTTACTCCTCTCTTTCGTGCCAAATCAGCCACCCCAACATTTTTAGGGCCATCTTCATAGATGGACAATCGCAACAGCCTGAGTTCTTAGTGAATTTGCTGCATTTAATTTTGACATTGAAGAACTTGAGTTACAATGACCACGAACTTCTAATAGAATTGAGCTCCTTTATGCAGGGTCCCGTTGGATCTCGGGGACACTCCAAATTGGTGAGCGAGCCCGAGGTCTACCAAACAGCCATTACCAATTTTCTAGAAACAACTGGGTTGGTTTCGCAGCATCCTACTACGGAGACTCACGTCAACGTGAAAGAGTTCAACTTCAATCATTACCATATGCCCTGGTGTTTACGTGGATTTCTACAGGAGGTACTGAATCTGAAACATGCCGAACCCCGTGAACTGCTTAGACAACTCATCACAGACTATCAGAACTGGCAACCGCAAAGAAAGTTACACAAGGACTTGAAGTATTGCATAGAAATCTTGAACGAGCACCCTTTGGAAGAGGAACTGTGTACAAGCTTCACTTGAAAAAGGATGTGGGGAAGTGGTGTGGCAATTTTGTCAGATGCACCCGTGCACTGCGTCGGATCAATTATTGACAAATTGCATTTTCAATCACACTAATTTTTTCTCTAATATCAAAAAAAAAGTGGGAGGGAAAAATTGATTCAGGTGAGAAACAACAGATTGGTCGTTGATAGGCTGAAGTACGGGGTATTGTATTTTCCGTGGTTTGCAAAAACCGTTTGAAAGGATATCCCAGTTGGGTTAATCCGGTGCAACATAGAGAATTGTCTCAAAAAGGCTCTAGTTTGTGGTGTGGAGTGTCGGAGAAGAACCACTGAACTGGAAGTGTCAAGGCAAAATTCGTGTGTTTGGTTTATCTTTGTTTGACACCGTTGTTACAGAGCTGTTTTTGGTACATACAGCATGGTGTTTCCAAGCCTTTCTGGGACGAGCTCTGGACGCTCGTCCTCTTTAAGTCTGGAGAGATCTCTGGGCGCCCAGAACTGCCAGGTGCGCAGAAAGTCTTCAGTGTCGAATATTCTGTCAAGCCTGGTCAACACCGTGAGAACCTCTGTGGCAGGCGCTAATGGGGTACCAGAGAGCTCCAATAACCCATCATCATCTCTGCAGGAAAGGGACGAACTGAGGTGGCGACGCGACTCAAGTGCTGCCCAGTCGTCAACATCGGTGGCTTCTACAGAACGCGAGCCGTCTGTTGGTAATGCTGAAGCTGGCCGGCAACACAACAGATTTGACTCACACATGTACAATCTCAACATTGCAAATAGTCCCACGATGGCGAATCTTAACTCGCTTGTGCCGACAGCGGAGCCTGTTCCGCCAGATATGAGGACGCCGCTGGCGAGTACTGACCAGGAGCTCAGTCTTGGCGACGAGTACGAGAACCTGCAAGATGAACAGGATGCGCCGCGCGACTGCGATAGTGACACTAATGTGGGGGTGGTATCCGGGGCTGACGCCGACCTGGGTCAAGCTCCAGACGAGCAAGAGACCCCGCTTGCACAGGAGGACGAAGACGATGGCGAAGACGATGGGTTTTTTGCGATTCGGCTAACGCCGTTTATTGACCACTCTTCGTCAACTCCTTTTATGTATTTTGGCCCGCTGATACGGAAGATACGGCCGGGCATGAAGATTCCTGTTGGGAGATACACGGAGAAGTGCAAGGGTGCTGCGACTGCGCCGCCTGGGTCGTCTGCGGCTGTCGTTTTCAAGAGCAAGGTTGTGTCGCGACAGCACGCGGAGCTGAGTGTGGATGAGAACGGGAAGTGGTACCTGAAGGACGTGAAGTCCTCGTCGGGGACGTTTTTGAACCACGTGCGGCTCTCTGCTGCGAACATGGAGAGCGGGGAGTTTGAGCTGAACGACTCGGACATTTTACAGCTAGGGATGGATTACCGCGGGGGGTCAGAAGACATCTACCGGTGTGTGAAGGTGAAGGTGGAGCTGAACTCCTCGTGGCGGCGCAAGGCTGCGCGCTTCAACCAGGAGACGCACGCGCATGTGAAGAAGCTGACGAACACCGGGGACGACGAGGAGCTGCCGATCTGCGCGATCTGCCTGTGTCCGATCAAGCCGTGCCAGGCTGTGTTTGTGTCGAGCTGCTCGCACTGCTGGCACTACAAGTGCATACGGCCGATTATTGTGAAGACGTACCCGCAGTTCATGTGTCCGAACTGCAAGGCGGTGTGCGACCTCGAGGCGGACTTTGACGAGGACCCCGTTGGGTAGACGGGGGAGGGGCAGGGCTGTGTGTCTGCCGTGCGCGCGCTACAGCACCGGCACCTGTGCAAAGAGGAGTGAAGCCCGAGGGTGTGCGTAGAGGTGATTTTTTTTTGTTCTCTCCAGCCTTATTGTTGCGGGGGGGGGGGAGGCCTTAATCTACCTTGGTTCTCTTTGATGTATAGTGATAAAAATAGGCGGGTTACAACAGGTGGGAAAAAACCAGAGCATAGAAAAATTACCTTGTGTAGCTGAAAGCGGGAAAAAAGCCGATTACCTCAGCACGAGTATCTGTGTCACGTGACACATGTACTGGCTTGCTGCTGCTGCTGCTGCAACTGTTTATTTTTATGTTCCTAGGGGCAGCTAAAGCTTCCCTTTTTCCGAGACTGTGCAGCAGAGCAGTATACACTAGCGATAGCGCGATGGTGTACGGATGCGCGAAGGAGGGGCAGAAGGGGCAGAAGGGGCAGAAGGGGCAGAAGGGGCAGCGCACAGGTACGCGGAGCCGTTCTGTAGCGGGAGCGGGGGGAGGGAGAGCGCTGCTCTGCCCTCACTTCAGGGCAAGGGGGAGCGGCACGATGGGTCCTGTTGGGTGCTGGGGGGTTGGGCTGGCGGGGGATGCGAGCGCGACGGTGCTGCGTTGTGCTGCGGTGTGCTGCGTTGCGGCGCGTGCTGTGAGGGCGCACAATGCGCGGGTCCTTTCTGCTTGCGTTGTGCTGCTGCTGGTGGGTTGTTTTCTTTTTTTTTTCACCTGTTTTTTTCCTGTCTGCTTTGCTCAGGGCTTGTGGGAATTTTCGTTATCTGCGACATCTCCGTGGGGAGGTGGGCAGTTTTCCCTTTTTCCCGGTGGGTTTGCCCCTGCCAGGCTTTTAGGGGGGGAGGAGGGGGCAGACGGGATCTGGCAGCGGGGCCTGCAGCAGTGACGGGGCGATGGGGGTCCCGTGGCGCTGTTCTGCCGGGCAAACAATGCAACGGCAGCGGTCCAGGGGCCCAGGGGCAGCGCCAAGGTGCCAAAATATGTGCTCACATTTTCTTGGCTGGGGGGGGGTCAGAGACAGGCAGCCAGGGCGCAGCGGTAGCGGGGTGGGCCATTTTTTTTTTTTTTTTTGTGTGTGCTCATGCCCGCCTTGTGGCGTGCGCGGTGCACGCGCAAAGTATGCTTTTTTAAGTTTTGTGCATTGTGGCAGATGGGCCCCGCACGACCGCTGCATTGTCCGGGAGCCCCACGCATTGTCCCGCGGCTGCAGCACACACCCCCCAGCTGACAAGGGAAAGAAAAACCCGCCTGCACTCGCACCCACACACACACACGGGCTTTTTGCCAAACAGACGGGTCCTGATTTGTGCTAATTGGTGCTAATTGGTGCCAGTCCGTGCTGATTTCCCGTACACTGCAGCCTAGCCCCGCCCCCCTATATAAAGCAGGGAAACCCCAGTCCCAAAACACACACAACCCGCCCTTGCCCTTCCCTCTCTCCCTCTCCCCCTCTCCCCCCAAGCTAGTCGCATTGCCCAGGGAGTGCTTCGGCTGAGGACAAAAGAGGAAACAGGCTCAAACAACAAATCTCTCTCTCTCCCCCCCCCGCGACCCCCCCTTTATCCCTTCCCCCTCCCCGCTCCCCAGTCATGGCGAACAAAGTCTTCAACGTCGAGATCTTCTTCGTCGTCTTCAGAGAAACGCTCGAGGCCGTCGTCGTCGTGGCCGTGCTGCTCGCCTTCCTCAAGCAGAGTTTGGGCTCCCGAAGCCCAGAAGTCTACAAAAAACTCGTCAAGCAGGTCTGGTGGGGCGCCATCTCCGGTGTCGTCCTCTGCCTCATCCTCGGATGCGCCTTCATCGGCGCCTACTACTCGCTCGGAAATGATATCTGGTCCTCCTCAGAAGACCTCTGGGAAGGTATCTTCTGTGTCATTGCTACAGTCCTGATCTCCCTCATGGGAATCGCCATGTTGAGAGTCAACAAAATGCAGGCCAAGTGGAGAATCAAGATCGCAAAGTCCCTCGTCGCCACTCCTCCCAACAGAAACGATAGATTCAAGTTCGGCTACCTCATGAGAAAGTACGCCCTCTTCATTCTCCCCTTCGTCACATGCCTGAGAGAAGGCCTCGAGGCCGTCGTCTTCGTCGGAGGTGTCGGTATCGGCACCCCAGCCAGCTCGTTTCCGCTCCCAGTCGTCTGCGGTCTCATCGCAGGTATCTCTGTCGGTTGTATCCTGTTCTTTGGTGGTGCTAAAGTCTCCCTGCAGATCTTTTTGTGCATCTCCACCGGTATCCTCTATCTCATTGCCGCTGGTTTGTTCTCCAGAGCTGTCTGGTACTTTGAAAACTACAAGTTCAACAAACAGACAGGTGGTGACGCCTCTGAAAACGGATCGGGCCCAGGTACCTACAACATCCACCTCACTGTTTGGCACGTGAACTGCTGCAACCCAGAAACCGACAATGGTTGGGATATCTTCAACGCCTTGCTTGGCTGGCAAAACACCGCCACCTACGGCTCCGTTCTATCTTACAACTGCTACTGGATCGCGGTCATGGTCACCTTGTACCTCATGCTTTTCGAAGAGAAGAAGGGTCATCTTCCATTCTGCAAGTCTTTGACACTGCGTCAACTCAACCCAATGTACCACATCAAGGGTAAGAAGAAGCTTGAGTTGTCCGAAGAGGAACAGAAGAAGCTTTTCAAAGAGGCTGAGGAGAAGGTTAACGAGCGTGCTAACTTGGAAAAGGCCGTCTCGTCAGAAGAAAGCGCTGTTATTGGCTCTTCCCAAGAGCAGACGGAGCGTCTTTCCAACGATTTCCATTAAAGCGATAGGCTTGCAAGATCTTTGAACTTGGCTTGTCTTTTTATCCTTATTGATTTTAATTTGTCAAGGACGGCTTGAACCAAATTCTCCAATCAGAACCAGCAGCAGCCGGCGGCTGATACAGGGTGACACACACATACACACACACACACAACCACCTTTGAAGTCGCTAAGCTATTGCTGGCAATTTGGTCCAATGCTCGTCTTTGATTTGCCCATGGTATTTTTAATTCTGTTTTCTTGGTCCTTCATTCGTACATCTACACACACACACACACTCGATGGTGTACGTTTGCTTAAGGACTTTGAATTTTAACCACACACACACTTACACACACAAGAGAAACATTCGATGGTTTAGCAAATGGAGGGAGAGAGATTTTGTTTTTGAGCCGTTTCACCTGTTTCCAATATCCTTAAAACTATATATCGCGCACACATACGTGAAATGCTGATGTTCTAGGATCTTACATAAAATTGATCTTTGCTTGGTCTGACGAATGCTTGTAGTTCCTTCCATTGATATGAAGGCATTGTTATGCTAATGGGTATCAGTATTGATCGCTTCTGCTCGCAACATTCTTGCAGGTGCTAACTGTCAGTATAGTTTCATACTGGAGTATTTAGAGATTGCTAATATCGTTGCGATTGGTGTATCTGAGACCTTTAAGTTTCTTTGCGGCTGAATGTGGGAGTTCAGTATTGAGCGAAAGTTGCCTTTTAAAAGATTCTTTGCTGGGTGCCAGTATGTTGGCTTCCCTCTTTTCTTCGTCTTTCATAACTATGTTCTCGTTTCCATCCTGACACACCAAGAGCTCCCAAACACTTTTCAGCTCAGCCAATCTAGAGGTGTCTATAATCCCCGATGATAATAGTGGATTGATTTTCGAAGAAAAACTGCGGAAGGTTCTGAAATCAGACTGCAAGGACTCACGATGTTTAACCAAAAGAAGTTTTAGCACTTCAAATTCCACCTCCTGCTCATCCCCTTGTTGGGCTTTGGCATGGCTGAACCAATGGTCAAAGCAGAACAGAAAATCATCCACGGTGACCGCCCCCATTATATCAAATAATGTTCTGATACCATAGCAATATTGCCTATGTGATGTTGATCTCTTGGTTGATGAGATTATTCCGTCCACAAAATCAACATAGTCTTCAAAACTCAATTGATGATCGGCTTCGTAGGTGATAAGGTCTTTGACAAGTCCATATAAAATAATTTTCAAGTCAGAGTCCAGATGCAGCTTTAGCAAGGAGCAGATTAAGGCACGCTTTTCAATAACGGAGTTGTACACAGAACCCCTAGTATCTTCTAAGGACAACAAATTTCTCAGGTCCCTTATCTCTTTATACTTGCTGGTTTTGTTCTCGCTGCTGAGGTATGCAACTGTAAAGACATCCTTGTTCTCCACAAAGTCATGAGAAACGTTGTCAGTATCTTCTCTCACCTCGCTGTCGGAGTAATCAGAGTAACATTCTTTTAAGTAAGTATCCAAATCAACCTCTTCACCTAAGAGATATAAGTTCGTTAAAACAGAAGTGTCTTCACGATACTGATGCTCTTCAAATATGAAGCGACAAATATTGTCTTCTTCTTGTGGACCGGTTTTACCTTCCACAACGACCCTTATGTCTTCGTTTTCTGAAGCAGGACTCAGATCCTGACTACACGACTTCTCAAACAAATCATCAGAGTCAGCGTTATCTCCTGTTGAAGTCGCTGATACCTTCCCTTCGAAAATTGTGTCATCATGGTGACTTATTTGAAATCCCGTCACCTCATCTGTGTAGAAATTCATGCCGTACTCATTAGGATCACCATCGTAATATTGATCAATCACGGTGTGGTTATAGCAGTTATCCACTAAGCCGGCATCGGGTGACACTTCAGAAACCAGGCTCGAGTGAGGGGTGTCAGTCACCCTTTTGCTGTAGGTGATCACCTTTTGTTTCAGAGCCAGTGCTGCGGACTTGATGTAGACAAACGGAGCAAGACATATGTCATATTTTCTTGATGGCAGAAAATAGATGGCCCCAACAGTGCCGCCCAAAATGACTGTGACGCAAGCCAAAGCCACGATTATGGCTAGTGAGCGCGTCAAGTAATCAAGCCTTACTTCAAGGTCACTAATTTTTTGTTCATAGAACCGCTGAAACTCCTGGTAGAGTTGAAGACTTTTATTGTAGTCGAGAGAGCCACATTGGGAGTCCCCTGCCAATGGCGCGCCTGTAGGGTTCAATCTGAGCTCTGTACTTGTACTGTAGTAAGCGCTTTCGCTCAGTACTGGCTTTGGTGGAGCTGCATTTCGTTGGTCCCACGTTTGTTAGCATGTCTTGTCTCCTTATATGTCTTTCTTGTGGGGGAGGGGGGGTGCGCGCGCGGGGTGGAATACTTACGGCCAAACGTAGGCAGCAGCCAACTGAACGCCCTGTCAACGAGAGTGGACATTGCCTGCACAATGACTCGCTGTAATAAACCTTGTTCCTGACAGACCAGTACGAGATAGATCCCTTTAGGGGAAACTTGATTAGAACAAGGGGGGATACCTTAGAAGTCTCCCCCTTTCTAGGCGTTTTTTAAAAAAGCGCGCTGGGGGCGTGGGGGTGGGGAAGGAGAAAGAGAAGCGGGTGAAACAAACCGATCACATAAGACACCAATCTACAAATGGCAGAGATGAGAAGAGTGGTCGCAGATGAGTTGGAGACAGGTAACAAAACGGAAGGGCTCGAATGAATAAATATGAATAAGTGTCATTATTCTATATCTGTAAAGAGGTGAGGGGAACGGTGAAGGGGTAAGTGGATGTCTAATAAATAGAGAAACGCGGGCTCCTTAGACCTCGTTTCTGAAAGGGGATGGACCCGGCGCAAATCTTGGTGGGGCATTTCTGTCGTACATAACACCACCTGGTCTCTTTGGTGGAATAATTGGATCTGGGTGCGCGAATTTGCTGAGCATGAGCTCCGTCTTGTTGAAAATAGCCTGGAGAAAGATGGAATAAATGTTAGTATGTATAACGGCAACGCTCACGTGGCGCGACGACCCAACTGCCCGCCCCCTGAAAGAAAAGACTGCACTTACCTCTAGTTCCGCAGGGTCTGCAACGCCCTTATTCTGCTCGAATCTGAGTCTGATCTCAGCCGCCTTGGCTCTGTAAAAATCCTTTCTATTAATCCAGTCCGCTGCAGTTCTTAGCGATCGTCTGTACAGCGACGACACATACTTCAGGTTCTCTGCCGAGAAAGGAACAGGGTTCTTTGCTCCCATGCTTGTAGATCTGAGTATAGCTAGTGGATCCTATTCAACAAGCAGAAGACCAAAGTTCGCCCTTGTGTACAGTCTACAAAGTGCCCAATGTGTGCAGTTGGTTTTCCAACTCACAGTAAAAAAAATACCTTCACGACGGTCCAATAAAAGTAAGAAAAGTTCAAGTTAGTTTTCTCGTCGACAGCAAGTTTCTACGTCGATCGACCCATCCGGACACCAGCACAAAACGTTATTGTTTCCTGTTTTCTGGATGTGCACCCACGCACCCCCCTGTGCATTAGGTGTACTGCTACATGGAATTATCGCTGAATACTTAGCTGTCAAGACACATTTCCCTTGCAGCTCTGTGCTGGCTCTGAACATCACGTTTTCTGACATTCTAAATCGACATCTACTGAGCTACGTTGTCAATTTGTTCAGAGCACAGTGCTGTTTCACAACCTAGCACTATGGATCAACAGGTTCAGCTTCAGTCGACACCTGACACTCAGGGTTCAAAGCCAGTAATGAGCTTGAAGGAACTTGATCCTGATTATGTTCTGAGAGTTAGCTATATGGTAGATCCAAAAACTCTTCACGTCTTACCAGAGTCCGAAACTGATCTTTTGCGGCTTGTCAAGACTTTGGATATCAATAAGTTCCATGTTACCATAAGACCAGACTCAGACGCTGACCACCTGCTGGTTTTCATCAAGCTAGCTGATGCTGAATTCTCAAAGGTTCTCAAAACAGCAGACCAGATAGACTCAATCTGCGATATCCCAAGCTTATCTGAAGTCTCTGTAGCAAAGAGGCTAAGATTAGTGTATGGCAAGATCACCTCCCCTAAGACGCAAGGTGGATGTGAAATTACTATCAACTCTGGCAATTGGAAATTTGTGAAATCTTGTGTCCCAGTCTTAGGGCTCAAGGATGCTGGTACCGAAACTAAAACTGCTGCGTCAAACATTATCAGAGTCATAACTGGCCGGTTCTTAGGGCACCAAACGGACTTTTTAACTAAGCACTATGGCGTAACATATGCTTTTTATTTTCAGTACATCTTTTGCTATTTGAAGTGGTTGGCCGCCTTGTCTATAATAGGCTTTGCTTGCAGCTACTTGTATGGCAGATATTCAAAAGTATTTATGGTTTTCAACCAGTTGATTGGAATAGGCTTCTACTTGCATTGGTATGCAAAAGAGAAAATCTTAGCAAGAAAATGGAAAATGTCAAACGTTTCAAAAGCGGACGCTCTGACTTCCACCTCAACTGCACCCTCATATCAGATATTATTCAGAAAATATCTGTTTGCTCCAATTGCCATTGGTGCAGGACTAACATTGATTTTCTACCAACTTTGCTGCTTTGGACTTGAGATATTTCTGACAGAACTGTACCAAGGACCATTCAAACAATATCTTTCCTTAGTCCCTACCATTCTTATCAGTTTGATTATCCCTATTGTCACGGCCATATATACTGTTGTTGTGAACAAATTCCTGATTTTTGAAAGCAATCCGTCGAAACTTGTTGAGAAGAAGTCTTTCCTCATCAAACTGTTTGTGTTCAACTTTTTGGCCAACTACATGGCTTTATTCATCACCTCCTACATTTATCTACCCCTTGGTTTCCATTTGAATCAATTTCTTTCTGACATCGGTTTGTATACAGAATCGTTCTTCAGCTCAAAACGCTACTTGCCGAATGTTCCATTAAAAAAGGATATGTATCAGGTGAATGCATTAAGATTAAACACTCAATATTCATATTACATTTTGACAAACCAGGTCTTTGGAGTGGCTTTCAAATATACACTGCCACCGGTTATGTCCAAGGTGATGAGTTTTTCGAGAGTGCAAAAACTTTTTGGATCTGCTTCAAGTAGAGAAATAGAGCTGAAGGATTCTCCTGAAGAGAAGGAGTTTCTGAATGCTGTCAGATCAAATGTAAGGCTCTCAACATCTGATATTAACAATGACTACAGACAGCTTGTTCTCCAGTTTGGATTTTTGATGCTTTTCGGTCCTGTTTATTCTATGGGTCCCTTGATTTCATTGTTTGTTAACATTATTCAGGCCACGGGTGACTATTTCAAATTTCTTCATTTTTCTCAGTTGCCTATTCCAGATAGATCAGAAGGTGCTTATCCATGGACCGCATTTTTGAGAGCTTTGCTACTCATTGGCTCAGTTTCATCGATTTCAATTTCCTCTATGTATAATGGCGGGGACATTGTGTCCTCGACAACTAGATCTGCTGTCAAGTATGACTGGTACATTGTCGCACCATTGATTTTAGTCAGCTATCTCTTCACGCATTCGGTCATCTACTTTGGTGAGAAAATCATTGACGAGTTCTTTATGGATTCCTCTTCGGCTAACAGAATGAAAGAGGCACAGATTGTTGAGAAGCAGACCTCGTCGGAAGATCACCACATTGAGCCAACTTTGAATGACATTGATGCGTTGATTAAGTATTCATTTTCGCTTCCTACTGAAACTACCCCAACTACATCAGAGACGAAAAAGACACGTTGAAAACACAGGTCGGGTGCCAACAGGGTATACCGCCGAATAGTGATATGTACTTCTCTTTTATACAATATACATCACTCACATCGTTAATCTGCGAAACTTAAAATGATTATAATGATACTATATCAACCCTTGCTCTTTTCCATAAGTTATGTAGATACTGCCCATTTTCACATTTGGTTAAGTCCTCTTCAACGGGTGCTTTGATGTTTATTGAGCAATATGTTCCATTTGAGTTCGACCGGATAAATCTTCCAGGATTAAGGAAGATTACATTTTTGACAACTTTAGTGAAAGCTTGTAGCTCTGAAGGGAGTACAATAATATCAGGCTGGGATCCATTAAATTCGCTCAGACCCATGTAAGATACATGCAAGTCCGCACCCGATATGTGTTCAAGGGTCGATTCACCAGATAATGAGGTGGTCTTTCTCTGTTTTAAGCCCCCAGGGAACACTGGATAATAGCGTCTTTGCTCCAATATATGATTTGAAATTCTGTCAAATCTTGAACTTTCGGAAGTGTTTCCAACTGTTACATCTTTTAAGTCCTTATAAATATCACAGTTTGAGCACGCAATTGTGGTCTCATTTAATGTGAAGGTAGCAGGATCGGGGAAACACTTGAAATTCTTAGGCAAACCCAAGGACTTTCTATCGAACGCCTCTTGAGGATAAGCTGCGTGCCGAGAGCATGCATCTTTTGTTGAAGGTATTAAAACCACCTGGCATTTGAGCTTGCTTAGTATTGGTGTGATAACTAACTTGAAGACGTCGTCTAGGGTAGTCGGACTTTTTCCCAAATGATCAAAATTAAGTGTTCCCTCTTGGATTTGAGGATGGTTAATATCTAAAAATGGCCCTTGCATTATAATTGTGTTTGGTCTGACAGTATCATTCATGTAGTCAACAAAGGCTGAAAGCTTATTGTAGCTCAATTCAGTCTGAGGCGTGTAAGGGCCTGAAGTTAGGACAACCTTCAAATTCTCACCATTCAGCAATTCATTATAAGCTGACAACTCAGACAGCGGCGTTGTTGGACAACCTAGATAAGGTATCCGGTGGTACTCGGTTGCTTGGAAGCAGTTTCCCAACACGTTGCTTCCATATAAACAAACAATCTGACCTGGGAAGAACGACACTCCATTCAATTTACTGACATCAAGCTTAATTCTTTGTCCGATTCCCCCTGCTCTAGAAGTCTCAAGAAATAAAGAGTCTTGATTCAGCGTCGCGTCAGATGGAGTAAGAGGGGAGTCGGGAACAATCCTACCCATGCACAAGATCTCGGTCTGTGACTGAAGGTTTGGATTCCCAAAGTCATTAGGGTCAAAACTGTAATGCTTCGATACAACCTCCATAGTTGAATCAATGAGATCATCTAGGTAGTCGGCAACTTCCAACAGCTTTTGATTCATAGTTCTGAATTTATATTTCTGACGATCAAAGTTAGCAGCAAGCTTTGGGCTTATCTGATTTTCCGAGTTCGAAATCGGTATATGAGGGTTTAACGTTTGGGTCACCTTGTGCGGTTGGCTGGATAGGGGAGAGATAGGGGAACTTTGAATCCCCGGTGAGGAAAGATTATTAGCGATCAGAGTCTTATCTCTTTGGTCAGGGGTTATATTTTCGGTCCCTATCTTTCTTCGTTTGGAGCTAGCTATCGGAGTGGAGTGAATGATGTTCATGTTTGGAGTACCCCTCATAACCGGCCTTCTAACACTGGAAGATGTCTTCTGGTTGCTCTTTAGAAGTTTCATTTGCAGGTGGTCATGTAACTTTCCAAGGCTTTCCACGTTGAGCTCCGGTGCCTCGTCAGAGTTCTGATTGCAAACAAAAATCTCCCATTCAAGGTGCAGCTCTTCAGCTGTCAGGTCGAATGTATCTAACAACTCCTTACATTTTCTTTGGATATCGTGATTTTCAGCTTTTGGACCAAATTCAGCAACCAAGTTGGTTTCCATAGTAGTAGTCATCTTGACTACTCGATCTTGGAAAGCGTTAGGTTTGACTGTAATGTGTCCTTCTGAAATCATTGTAAGCACTTTTATGTACGCGTCATGGAACCGTTCCTGTATTTATTTATCTTCGCGTCTCGTCTCGTTCGATATAATTTATGTATGATTTCCAAAAATGATTTTGGTGAAGGGATGTTTTAGTGTTCCATCTCTCTCACAAGATTTCGGTGCGCATAGTGGCTGCCACCGTAGTTCGAACCTCAGCCAGAATGCGACATACTGACAACCACATGAGTATATTCAAGGCCAAATACCGTGATTCAAATTGCTTGTGGTAGTGAGAATGCCCTCCCTTTCCCGAAAAAAAGTGGCTATGGTTTATTAATATTACCGTGATAAAGTAGAGCGTAGAAATTTTGTTCCTGTATATTCAGTAGTAGTGATACCCCCAAGTAACGGTTACAGTGGCTGCAAACATTTAGTTTCGTTATTCATGCATCGCTGACCACCGTGCCTGTTCAATCCCTCCTCATTGGCCTTAGTGGCCCTAAACCCATCAGTCGAATGAAAGTTATACTACGACAGAACCATTGAAAAAAAATGAAGCTGTTGTCCTTGAAACTTTGGACGGAACAAAGATATAGTACAAGAAAAATATTAGACAGCCTAGATCCATAGCATAGGCCCTATAATAGCCTACAGAACACATCAGCAGGAAGTCCTCTGGCCCGAAGCCCCTCAGCTGGGTCGCGATAGTGCAGTATTAGTTCTCTGCTTAATCATCTCTAGGCACGCGGACCGAGTCCTCGGTCTTTTCAGACGATTTGTCGTCTTCCCTTGCAGGTGATTCCTCCCGCTTTCTATCCTCACTCTTTTTGTCGTCCTTTTTACCACTGAACTGTCCCTTTTTGTGATTCGCTTTTCTGCCTCTTCCTCCTCTGCGCTCGCCAAATTTCTGGGCCTTCGACTCGTCGTAGCTGATCTTACTGATAATGCTCAGTTCTTTGTCGTTATACATTGGCTTTGGATCTGACTCAAGGAACTTTGTAGCATCCTCCGGCGTTTTGAACTCAACAAGAACGGAACCAGTGAAAGCTTTGTCCTTCTTCTTCATTCTAACCTGGTTAGTAGGAGCATACTTGGTGAAAAACGCAATCAGCTCATCCAGTGTGGCATCTGTAGGAAGATGCTCGACAAAAACACTTCTTTTGCTGATCGCCAGCTGGATCTCGTTCTGATCAGAAGGAAGAGCAGTTTTTCTCTTGACAAGCTCGCCGTTCTCTGAGACCTCTAACAAATCTTTGGATTCCCGCAAAGCCTCGACAATTACTTCCACTGGACGGAACTTCTTCATTCTCTCGAACTGAGAAATCACGGAGATAGGGACCCAGCCATCGTTCGCCTGTTGAGTGGTGAACAGGAATTTATCACGCAAGAGGTTCGAATCAGAGAAGTAAAATTCAACCTGTTCAAGAATTTTTGATTTGTTGTCCTCCTTATTCGCCATGACTGGAATGTATATTGAGCTTCTAGAATGTAAGTTCTAGTTCGCTACAGGCACGTGTCTGCGCTCAAAGTCGAAACGGCGTCAAAGAACACAGATTTACTATTCCGCAAGCTTTGATGACAGAGTAATAACCATAAAATTTTTCCAACAGGAGAAACTGTGAGGTGTTAGGTGGGCTTATATCAATCTTCCCTGGGTCATACATGCATAGAGGAACAGTGAGGCGAGGCAAATGGGATGTGTTGACAAGAACATTAGGTTATAATACAGTTTGATAGTTAGAACGCACTGAGTGGCTTTTTCGCACTCATCATATCATGATTCGTATTTCGTTTGTGACGATACCACGAGGCAAGCAAAATCTTTAGCAAGTCCTTTACATCCAGTGTAAAACCTTTCGATGGATGAAAAGTCTCCAGAGTCTCTGATGGGCCAATAAAAGACCGATGTGTTGGAAACAATCACACAGTCAAGCGCAAAGGCACCAATAGAGGAAGGAAGGAAATCCTGTATGTTTTCGAGGGCGTCACTCACAGCTGACAGAGTCTCAAACCCAGTGAAAACAAAGATTCTGTCTAAAATGGATTCAATCTCGCCAGCTGGGACCAGCCCATCCTTCAGTTTACGATAAAGAGCATTCATGCCGCTGTTTTCTGCCTGCACATCTCCAAACTGATAGGCACAGTCCAAAATTACTATGCATCCTGCAGTATTGGGCTCCTGCTCCCGGCCATTGGCGATGCATAGATCGTGGACAAATCTTACCCAATCAGGTGTAGACTCAACATTGAGCTGGATGTATCCATTGTTCACTGTATCATGATTCAATCGCTTTACACTCGGGTAGTTGCTCAAGGGGGGCAACGGTACTGGTGATTCTTTCAGTCGCGTCCTCTTCCGTCTCCTGTTAGCCTTCCAGTTAGCGGACCATTGAGAACAGAGTGTGCACTTACATCTATCAAGGCAGAGACTTCAATACTGTCTAGCACAGCCATACCTGCCAGGAAACATCATTTCACGTCTCTCGACGTCTCTCGAATATACTATTAAAATGTAATCGGGTGGGCTTATACTGTGCGGATCCTTCAATGCCTTTTTTTTTGGGGAACGATGATAAAATTATCGGACCCGATGTAAGGATGATGATAGATGTAACAGGCACAAAGATTAGGGCACCCACGTCTATAAGAGTTTCACGGAAGCGCGGACCAAGACGAGTAACCCGTTACGTAATGCTTATTATGTAAGCAACCACGTTGGTCAGGCTGTGTAAGATACCTGTGAAACAAGCTAAGCCACTGATGTTCAGATCTTAGGCAATGTCCTACCCAATAGGTACAACTCTTGTTTATTGATTGGTGCAGTCTCTCCTCTTGAGAGTACACCTGGGTAGACTGAGACGTTAAAAAGGATTATAGGGAGTTATTCTCTCCTTTAGTAACAATGAAAGGTAAAGTCAAATAATTCTAAGTAATAAGTTATCACTATAACTTATCTGGGTCAGCACCGTTTATATACCTTAGTTATAAACCAATGAAACACCCTAATAATCTAATAAAGGTCTGTTGAATATGGTCTTCCTTTAGGGGAATTAGACCCATATTTATAGACAAAAGTAAAAACGGTATTCCGTAACACTGGGATCAGCTAGATCAGCGGATAATGTACTTCCGCTTGATCTTGCGGAAGTACTGCTTCCACAATTGTTCTTTCGTCGGGCGTATATCCTAGTTCGTCCTTGGTCGGCTTGCTGGTTGAACTCGCTCTTCCCTTACTTGGATAAGATCACGACTGTATTAACGGGTGAATCCCATTAATAGGAAGTTATGATCATAGCCTTCCGTTACATAAGCAGATAAAATTATCTGCTTACTGAGAGGTGAGGTAAGCTATTATGAGTAAGCGATTAGGTAATCAGTAAGAAAATAACACCGACAACGTCAATCTGGCCAGTTTCGGGCCTCTTTTAGATATTGCTATGGTTGACTCTATTGGTTGCTACATCCAAGTATCTAAGACGTACCCCGGCTGCTATATTGAAGCGTATCTAAAATGACAGAACCACACTAAGGAACCTGATTGTCCTTTAATTATCTTTATGACCTAGACGAGTTCCTTCTGTGTCTTTTGAAGTAGCGATCAACGGGCAGCAGAAAGAGGGTTGATCCAAGTCTAAACCCAACGATCTCCTTAAAATGGCTTCAAACATTTGAGCAACAGAAACAGAAAAACGGGTACCACTATGTTATCGTTCATGGTAGTGTTGCCCTCCACAATGGACACCAAAAGGCAGCTGACGAATATGTTTGAGCTTGAAAATTCATTCTGTCCCAGATAGCGGAATGCATACAAGCCCAACAGTGTGGATATGAAAAGTGCAACGGAACCCTCCACAGTTTTGGGTGATCCGGGCCAATGATATCTTCCGAGCCTCTTCCCCGCAAGAGACGCGAAGGAGTCTCCGAGCCCGACTCCAATCAACCCTGCTACCGACTCATCCTTTCCTGTGCACCCTCCAATCCACAGCGGCAGAGCGAATCCAAGCACGAGGAGAATGTAAGAAGGGACAATCGCGCCTTTCGTGTCTTTGGCATCCTGAAATTTCGCAAACTGTCTGCACAAGAAATCACCAAAAGGTCCCAGCTTCAAGGCCCTCTGCAACTCTAAAAGAAGGAATAAGCCCAGAAGCCCAACAAGGGCAAGCGCGACAAGTTCCGGATCAACAAGCACGGGCTTGACTAGTGATCCCAACAAAATGAAATGCCAAAGCTTTCTACGTATATCAAGAGGAAATTTCAACGCCAGGCTGAACACAATGGGAATACCAACGCAGATTCCAATCAGCCATATTTTAAGGAAGAATAACCGAATTTCGCTTTTGAAGATGAAATTTGAAAGCCATACCAATGGAGCCTCGGAAAGCACAGGGGTCAATGACCTCAGTGACAGTGCCACTCCAACAGTGTAGAATATGATATGTATAGCAGTTGTGAGAAGGCCGCGAAGAGTGCCAAGTACACAGGCATGACGAAGTTCACATATTGGGTAGCAAAGGGCTGCAGAGACAATAAAGGAAGACATCAACTTTTGTAGTATCAGAACGGGGAGGCTCAACGGACCGCAATGATCCGACTGAAACAGAGCCACAAGCAATGTTGACAAACAATGTATCTCAGAATTTGTTAGCGACCCCATCATATAGCGGTCCATGACGTAATAGGAACAGGAATGCAAAACCGGGATGAGAACCAAAGTAGATAGAGGCAGCGAAGTGTTCTCTCCAAATAATTGATATTGTACCACCACAGAAACAGCAGACTTCACTGCAAAATTCATATCCGATACCAAAGAAACGCATCCTGTCATGATAGTGGTTGCCTCGGGCGAGATGTATAAGGCGACGAGCAGGGGTAGGAGAACCGCATAGAGTAAGTTGAATTCTGGCAAAACTGGCTTTGAATTTTCAAATATTTTGGGATCAGTTCCAGGGACGGCAAGCTGTTTCACGTACAGTTTCCATTTTCTATAAAACATCATGAATAGTTGGGATGCCACCCCTAGACACACGAAACAGACATGGTAAAAGAGCTGCTTGGCGTCCTCGTTGTCGCTTCTTTCCACAAAGAATAGGTAGACCACCTGCGCAATGAACAAAAGGCAAAAAATCTGGAAGGCATGACCCCATGACATCGTTTCCTCTAGTAAACCAAACATATAGTCCAGCAGGCTCTGCTGTGATTCAGCGGGGCCTTCGTGTGTAGCTTTTTTTGGACTACCTGAAGTGGTGTGCTTTACTGGGGACTCTTCAACCTGCCCATTGCTGAGGCTTTTTAAATAGTTTTCTTCTGAAGCATCCCGCTTTGACTTCCTAGGAGGCATTGCTCAATGAATGTCACAATAGCTTAACAGCTGGGCCCTATGAAAATATATATTATGAAAGAGCATGATAGAGTACACAAGCCGTGTTTTTTTTTTCGACCTGTCGAAGTATAAAGCCTCGGTTGTTACGAAAAATCATACTGTAACTGCTCGTTCTACAAGCTGGTTTACAGAATGAATAACAGTCCAGACAGAAGTACGCAAAACCGGTCTAAGAAAGGACAAACTAAGCTAAGTAGTAGATCAGTGGCCATTGAAAGGGGGTCTAGCTCCAAAAATGTTCGAGCCGACTCTGATGGACGTCGAACCTTGCCTGATCGCCTCTTCAAAATCTGAACTCATTCCCATGCTGAGCTCCAGCTTGCGTCCCAACGTAGCACTGAGCTTCTCGCTCAAACTAACGAGTGTCTTGAAGTCCTTGTTTTCGTCGCCAGACTTGGACTGAAAGATTGACCCAATAGTCATCAGTCCCAAAAGATTCAGCTTCGGACATTGCTCTACAATGAACTTTGCCAAGGATTCGCACTCCTCTGGTGAAATACCCGACTTCTGCTCTTCTCCCGAAGTGTTAACCTGGATATACACTCCAATCACAGGCTTATCCACCTGTGCTCGGACGTCGCTCAGCTTCTTGGCTTTTTTCTCTGTGTCGATAGTCTCAACAGCGTACAAGCTGTCGATGTTCTTTGCGAGATCCTTCGTTTTATTGGTCTGAAGCCCTCCAATAAAATGCCACTGTATGTCGCTCGGAAGTGCCTTGGCTTTTTCTATCAGTTCTTGAACGTAGTTCTCGCCAAAATGTCTGTAGCCGGCATCGTATAGCGCTTTGATATCACTGGCCGGCTTCAGCTTAGACACACACACCAGGCGTGCCGTTCCATCACCAGCCGCCGCTGCCTTTTCCTCCACCGCCTGGGTGTTAGCTACTAGCTCCGAGGCTCTTTTCTTTGTGTACTCTAAGCTCATCTTGGTGCAGGTCCACTTTGTTCTTCTGCTTGCAACCAGGTTTACTCTGCGAATTAAAGCAGGAGCTCCTCTTTGCATGCAATAAAGTAACACCGCTGTCAGTCCGTATGCTGGATATGCTTATATCTACACTCACAGCGGGGAAAAGTAGCTGTGTCTTTCTATTGGAAAGGTCCCATGACTTAAATTATCACGTTTAGACTACCCTCTGGTTGAGTTTTTTTTCCCTCCCGAAAAGCTGCGGGCTTTTCTAGATAAAATTATGAATGATCCGCAATTACTCAAGTCTCTAAATTACAACGTACACGCAGCGTATTTGTGCTTAGCACTCGCTATCTATCGTAAGGGAGTAGCTTGTGCGCCTAGCTGTTTACTAGAATCTCGGTCAAGTTCGCAACCAATATCGCTGCAACGCCACCTCTTGTGCTGCGAACTGTTATCCTCACCATCGGCTGATGCTCTACATTGAGCTCCACACGCATCAAACATCCGGCACTTCCACAAGTCATTGGCAGAATCGCAGCGCATACAAGATTGTAGGGATTTGGATCAATGCCTTCAAGCAAACTGAATCCAGCAAGTTGAAGTAACCGGCCTAGCGAGGCCCCCGTAGTCTTCTTTGGCAAGACGATAACCGTTTGGTATTCACCCTCAGCGCCTAGACTTCCGATCTGATTCCACCGCGAGAAAAATACTTCCTTCGACAGCGGAGAGCCCCTAGTAAGTGCCTTGCTCAGCACCGTTGGAACTCTAAGCACCAGCGATGTCAGAGCACCGGAAACAAATGTTATGTTCAGTACAGGCGTATCCGAATCTTCATATGGCGTTCGCACAACTATGTCGAAAAGCTGGTCCACTCTTGAACCTTCCGCAATCACAGACGTGGGCTGCTTTTTCGAGTTAATCAAGTATGGTGGCGGTTCGTTCTTGACATAGCCCGGTAACACCTCTACCGTCAATCCTGTCAAAGCAGAAGGTGACTTGTTGATATATGTCAACTGCAGATGAAGAATATTTTTATCTCTTTTGAGTCGAAGAAGGATTTTAATGAGTGAATTCTCGTAGAATACACCTTGGTCAAAATGCAGAAGTCTGTTATAACCCTCACTCCAATTTGGAGACAGCGCATATCTTTCACGACTCAGCAGTGCAGTCCCCGAGTTTGTGGATTCACGATCAAACCTGTCTATCGATCCTCGTGACTCACTTGCCACACTTCCTGCAAGATATAATGAGGACATTGTACGTCTGGTTTGACGAGATGGTGGCGGTAAAGGCGCATGACCCCTCTTCACAGGTGATGTGGGTCTGCTTATTGGGGTTGTCAATAAAGAGATAGCACTGCCTCTTTGGCTGTTCAGAGTATTGAGGGATGGCGACAAACGTGAATCCTTCAATGAGGGGAGTTGGAAACTTTGCCGAATATCTTGAATGTTGCCCAATCTTGCAATCAGAGGTGACTTTTTTGATTTGAATGGAGGCATTTCCATTATCACCACACTAAGCAGTTTGAGCCCATCATTTCTGGTACAAAGTGCCAAGTACTCTAAGGCCCGTTGTTGGACTTCCAAACTATACGACTTCACTTCTTGCTCAAGCAAGTCCAAAATCTTTGGTCTCAAATTCGTATTTGCAGCATAGAACTTCAAAAAGCAGGAAAGTATCATTGCCCGTCCTGAAAAAGAGCACTGGAAGTACCTCTCATATATTAGATCAAACTGGTCGGCTGCAGAACAATGCTCCTGAATTTGACTCCCAAACTCTCCAAGCAGGAAGGAGGACACCTTAAGCATTGATAAAGGGTAGTTACCCACCTTCAAATATCTGACAGCTAACTTACATGCTATTGCTTGTATTGAGTCATTGTTTACCGCAACCTGTACCAACCGCTGCCATACTTCATCCTCTAGATAATTTCCAGCCAACGAAATTAGTTTCATAATTGTGTTTGCATACCAAAGTGGATCAAGTGCATATTGCTCCGCCATGACAGCAACCTTTACTGCCACTTCGGATTTCATTGCAAAATCAGCAATGTTCAAGTATTGGAGCAGCTCGTTGCAGATCTTTTCCACGTTTGTACTATCGCATGCAGTAAATATCAAGTCCAAAGACTTCCGCCTAATTGAGATATCCCGATCTCTAAGTGATGTGAATATTTTTGTAAAACTGTCCTTTATTGTGGAGATAGTTCCGGGCTCTCCTCTGGCTGCCAGTTTGGTCAGTGCTCCCAAAGATAAATATCTCGTATTTGTCTCTCTATAATCTAGCATTGCGCACAAGGCATCTGCAGCCTGTCTGGACTGGTCTGGAGATGGATCAATATGGGTTGCCAGAGACATTGCCCCAAAAAAAATGAAATCATTAGTGTTCTTAGCTTCAAGTGAAGGCGTGCCTCTTTTAGCGATCGAAGAGGCTATTGCCTTCTGAATGATGGTTTGACTTTTTGAAACGTTCGCCGAATCGATGTTAGCCAACTCAACGTCAGGAATAAGAACCTCGAGAAGTTGGAACAATTTTACTGTAAACCAAGGAGCAGGCACTCCATAGTAGTAGTAGTTAGGAGGACAATCGTTCTCCACGATCAAACGGTACAGTCGGTCCACGACGGGGGATATGTAGCTTCGGCACGCGTTGTAGTCAACCTTGGCAATATGTTGAAATAGAGAGGCAGTGGCTATTCCGACTCCCAAATCTTTGCTATTAAGCAGCGCAGCTATTCTGGGAACCCATGTAGGGTGTCTGGAGATCAGGTTTGAGTCAGACCTAACAAGTTTCAAAAGTGCCAGAACAGCCTTCTTCTGGACTACTGGCGATATTGTAGGAGAGCGAAGTAGCATAAATACCTTTTCTTCAAAGAGGGGGGCAAGAGATTCGTCTTCGCCCATAGCACATATGAATTGGAGTGAGAGACAATTGAAGTCTTCATTACTAGATTCCAAGTCATTGAGAACTGAATTGATCACCAAGTTTTGGAGCTCAAGCTTTTCCTGAACAAAGAGTGTCAATGCAAGGTACCCGACGTACTTCTCGCTGTAAACCTTGGAACTGATCAGCTGCGTGGACTCCTGTATGCCAAAGGTCAAGTCGTGGCCCATGAGGTAGATATAAAGAAGCTTGCAGATGTACTTCTTTCTGTTATAGCCGGATAGGTTCTGAAGCTGAAATTGCTTCTGTATGTGTACCAGCTCAGACTGCACGCGCTTGTCTTCCTGTTCCTGTTCCTTTGAATTGCGGATATCCGTGATGAACTGCACCAGGCCTTTCATTTGCGGAGGCATTGTGTGGCTGTGTAGAAATCGGTTTTTTGGGCACCGGACTATAATGTTTATATGGTATGCAATTGGAAAACCCCGTTTTGCGCCATCGAAGTGGACACCTTCTGATTCACGTCCACAAGGAAAGAGAAAGAGCCCCTGCGTATTAGTACGCACAGGCGCACACAGTTTGATATTTATCTACACTTGTTTCTGGGTTGAAGACGAGAAATATTTCTTTGCCCGGGTTGTCGCGCGGGCTTCAGCTTCAGTCCGCAGGTTTTTCTTTTATCACAATAAATTTATCATTCATTGACAGCCCTCAAGCCCTTGGGCCAATACACCAGCGAAGCCTACGGATGATACAAACATACAACCTACTAGCATCGTAAACTCTGAAACAGGAGAGAGTCCTTTTTCGATATGATACGAGCCAAAGAATACTGATACCATCGTCTTGATCTTTATTTTTGTTCCTACCTCTAGGAGCCAATATACAACCACAGTCGTACCAAAGGAGGGCCAGGTGACAGTGTCAAATCTAAAAGGGTGACACTTTTCCAAAACACCTCATTGTGGCAGTCCGTAGAACGCTGGCAAGCCAGCACGTCTTCAACGAATTGAACTGACATAACTTAAAAAAACATACAGCCGCAAGAAAAGCTGCCTGTCATGAAATAAAGCGGACTTTCTAAAATACCATTCACAGATTCGCATTTCCCATGTGTCTCCGCAAATCAGATTGTGAACCACTGCTAGGGATCAGGTTCTGCATCCCATGCGGCCGCTCCGCAAACATCGCCTCAGGGCTCATTGCGGGAGATACAGGCGAAGAGGAATACATCTGAGGACTATTCGCGGATACATTTCTAACCTGTTCGGCTAATGACCCCTTGGGCTTATACGTCTTCTTGTAATTGATATCAACCGGGTTCACCATCACAATTGAGTCCCTTATTTGATGAGGATGAGAGGGGTTTGCCTGTCGTGACCCCCATTCGGTATGCTCCAACGGGCTGAAAGACTGTTGGTAAAGGATAGGGGATACTTGAGGCTTTCGGTCGGCATACTTGCGGTGGGTCTCAAAGTCGGTGAAAGTCTCCAGCATCGAATTGCGGTTCTGAAATTGGTGAGCTGATGGCAGACCCTCAAGTCTTTTTAGTTCAGATGGTCTTCGTATTGGTGCTCTTGGCTGCGCAAACTGCTGTTGATACATATATTGATTCTGCATTTGTTGATGATTCATCATGTTCTGTATATGCTGATGAGGATATACCGATTGCTGTGGAGCTGCCACAGAGTTGTCATTGGCTAGGTAAATCGACGATGCAACGCTTGCTCTATTATCCGGCGTAACACTGGTATCAACTGAAAGGTCCGGATGCTTCTTGTTTGTTTGATTCATAGTCTGTCCTTGTGCTCCATCACCTCCATAAACATTTGGATTCGCATCATATATTTCCCGGGGCATCGACGGCAATGGAGGCAAGTCAGCTCCATCCATTTCGTATTCGTTCTTTGACTTTTTGGATCTCACTGAGTTCTCTCTCGAGAAATATACTTTGTAGACGGATTTCATACGATTGATTTGCTCCTCTTCCTCTGTTGAAATTGGGACATGCTCGTCTTGAAGGACATCCTTCAAGTCTGGCACATCATCCTCAGTGAAACCTGTTCCTCCCAGTGAATTTGTCATAGGCTCCTCTACCAAGACAGATCCACCTGATTCATCAGGAATAAGGCTTTCACGTTCTGGGCCAGTAGAATCTGTTAGCGATAACTCATCATGTTTGGTTGACGACCCAGTCGTATCCTCGACCACTTCTGGATAATGTTCAAGAGACTTCGCGGTCATATCTCCATCTTTCAACTCCGATGTTGGGGAGGGGTAACTCACTCTAGCATTAAATACTTTATTTTTATTGCTTGACTCCCTCCGCAAGTCAGAAGGGACTTCACCACTGACGGAGTCGGAGTAGTCAAAGGACGGCTCATCTGCTTTCAAAGCCTTATCGTCAACTTCAATTTTCTCGAGATGCTTTGAACCATTGCTCACAAATGACCTCTCTGATATTTTAGACTCGCTATCAGAGCCATCATGGCTCTCTGATCTGGACTCGTATCCCGTAAGAGGCGCAGAGTAATTAGAGAAAGAAACATGAGCTGAGGACACATTCGATGCCTCGTGACTACGAGGACCACCACTTATGCCATATCCCCTGTAGGCGCCTCCAAGATGTCTTGATAACTCTTCCAGCGAGTGTTTTGAGTGCGGATCGCCTATGTGGGGTAACACGAATGACTCCACATGGGCATTACGCGAATCTGGGCGCGACAACTCAGTTCCCACAGTCAACTGTGATGCGTTGTTGTATGTGTATGTATTGAGACGTGCGTTCCTCTTGGTTGGCGAGAGCTCCATCATGTGTCGAGGATAGCGAACCGCGTTGGAGTTATCAAAGGGATTTTCTCCCTCGGGGAAATTTTTGCTCTCCGCGTATTCTTCCTTCGTAGGATAGTCAGGCAAGACAGTGTTTTCTCCATTGAAGTCTGGATCGTCGTCGTCAAGTGCCTCCTTTTTATTTCGTTTCCAGGCTCGCCAAATAAAGTAGGACAGGAGCACTCCCACCACCACAACTGGGATCACGACAGCAAGAATGATCTGTTCGCTGGTGATGTCACTGCTGGTCTGACAGTACTGTTCACCTTTCGTGCATTTGTCGCGCTTGAATAGCATTGTGGAGGGCTGGACAAGGAAAGTCTAGATCTGAAGATGGCCAAGAAAATCGGGGTGCAAAATAAAAACGAGAGCGAGAGAACAGTGTGCCCTTACAACGACGTTATTTGTGGTATGTTGGGTGCCGCTGACGAACTATCTCACTATCGGCACTTGGTTCGAGACGCAAGAGAACCTTAGGCCCACACACAGGGGTTAGTAGTCTATACCCTTCTGGTGCACTACTGGTTCAGGAACGCAAGAGCTCAAGGGTCTTGGCGACAGGCCTGAAGTGAAACACGCGGTGTTAAGCAAAACAGTGAAGTTTGTGTTCCTTGCACTTTTTTTTTCCACTGCGCACACACAAACTGTACGCACGCGTTCGTTGAGGTGGGGGGGCGGGGGGGGGAAGGGGATCGGAAGGGATCAAACAAAATTGGTTATTATTGGAAACTAACCCCGACACCACTGGCGCGCAAAGCTGAGCGCGTCAGGGCTGGCCCCCCTTGGGAAGAATCCGCCTGCAAATATGCACTGGCGACTAGACGGCTTGTCTACTGCTACTAAGGGTCTGAGAAAAGGGGAATACAGGGCGCCCTGCCCGGTGAGATCCGGGAGTAGGAGTCGGGAGCATCTTCGCCGGCACAGCAACATGGGCCGGTGGCCTCGCATAGTGTGGAGAAGCCAGTCGCGTACAAGCTAGCTAGACACTGTCAAGCCGCTACGGGAGCATACCCAACGGGAGGCTCGCGCCATGGACAGAAACCGACAGCCTGCCAGTCTCGTAAAAGAGCACCAACAAGCGGCCGCCCTGCATCTGTCCGCCCAGCATTTCGAAAGAAAAATGCTGACAGCGTTGCAGGTCAGAGAAGAAAAGGTTCCAAAAACTTAACGCATGCCATTAAGTGAAGACAAACCCCGGATGGCTCTGGTAAAAGGCAAGAACCATGTACGCAAAGAGTCTGATCTTCTGGCGGCGATGTCTCTTCTAATATTGTCAGAGTAATTTTTCAAGCTGAACTCGCCGGACTTTGCAGGGTATTTATAGTGCGAGAGAAAGGGCGAGAGTGAGGAAAAAAAAAATCCAACACACACAGAGTCTTCCCAATCTATAGATCCGGGTAACCCCTGTGATTTCCCTTTTGGTCTCCATGCTCCGCGGACAAACCAGATATTTATTTACCCGTCGATCGTCGCAAACGCGTACACCCAGTGGTCGAAAAGCCTACCTTTCTCCTCCGCTCTCAAAAAACCTGTTCCAGGCTGTTATTCCAAGAGGGGGAGCACAGTTTGCTTCTGCAAGCTATCGCAGCTCCCCAGCCAACACTCCTTCAGACATCAGCCAACACTCCGCACGCTGCAAGAGTTTGAGTTGGGTTTTGAGTTGGAATTGCCACCACCAAAAAGGGTTTCCATGTCGCACATACAATGTCGAGAAAGCGACCGAGCGAATTTCACCTTAGTGAGTTCAGAACCATTGGAAAAATTGGAAATGGGAGCTACGGTAAAGTGTACCTAGTCTCAACAGCTGTTGACCATTGCCTCTCCGTTTTGAAGAACGACCACAACTTGGAATTTTACTACGCGATCAAGATCATCAATCACAATAAAATGGACAAGCCAATCCTTAACCTGTCAAGTTTGTCAAACTGGAACAAGGTCAAAAATGAAATCAAAATAATCAAACTCCTCAATGGCCTTCAACATCCTAATCTGCTGCGACTCTACTCAGTAATCAACAACCCCTCCAATGGACGCATATACTTCATCAGTGAATACTGCTCGGCTGGTGAACTGAACAGCTCCAACTTTTCCGCATACCCTACAAAAGACAATCTACTCCAGAATTGCCAGAATAAGTTATGGGATATCATCAACGGACTCGAGTTTCTTCACCATCAGCGCATAGTTCACAGAGATATAAAACCTTCAAATTTGTTGGTTGACCACGAGGGGCGGGTGAAAATATCGGACTTTGGCACATGCTACAGCCTTACAGGTGACCTTACTGACGACAAGTTTGAAATATTCACAAAAATGGTTGGCACTCCCTTGTTCATAGCTCCGGAAATCTGTTCTAAAGAAAACGACTTGGCTTGGTCCACGGCTAGTAAGAAAGGCAGAGTGTTTGGATTCAAAATCATTAAGGACAATCTGCTAGAATCGGATTTGGGGTACCAAATAGATGTTTGGTCTCTGGGAGTCACACTATACTTCTTATTCTTTGAAACCTTTCCTTTTTACAATGAGAACGAATTTAAATTGTTCAACGACATTGTTGAAAAGCCGATTACTGTGCCGCAGTCTTTGGCCAGCAGCCCAACATTAAGGCGTTTTCGAAACACTAACAGTCATGAAGCCAATCACAACACAATGCTCGTTGATTATTATAATTCATTGAAAGATGTCATCAAAAAGATGCTTATAAAGAGCCCTGAAAACCGAATAACGTTGAGGAAAATTAAACAACATAAACTAATGAAATTTTCATTCACAAACAAAGAGTATCATCACCTATTGAAGTTCAACGAAGCAAGAACAACAACTTCCTGTAGAAATCCAAAGTCCAGTAACCATATGGAGTCTGAGCACAAACTTTTGCGCAATTCTAAATCAGGAGATCTGTTGAGGAACAGCTTGGTGGATGGCGATGAGTACTCCTCATCAAGCTCCACAACAGATTCGTCAGCCCTCGCTTCTTCAACTAGACTTAAGGGCCCTTTTTCTAAGTTGTTCAAGACACCATTATCCAGAACGCATGCTTCCAATCCATCCTCATCCTCAATATCTGTTAGCAATTCAATGGATGATGGTCTACTTGAAAGCAAGCATGGCTTGGAGGCGTCAAATGACCTCTTGGCGAGTTATGCGCCGCCAAGCCAGATTTATATCAATGACTCGTCTACTTCACTTCCAATGTCCACTAATCACCATCACTTAAGCAACTCAAGTAAGCATAAAAAAGTGGGGCGCGGTATAATAAGTGTTGCCAATCAGTCTCCTTTGCTTGAGACACCAAATTCAGAAACTCTTGTGTTGTCGGGACTCGCTTTTTTTCCACAAGTGGCTCCTGCAAACAGAAATTCGATATCCACGATAAACACTCTACCGCCAAAGCTGAACGATGTACTGACGCCCGATCTGAATACGACATCTTCTCATTTATTGGAAAATTCGCCCGGACTAGCGTCGGATACTAGGCGCCCCCTTCATTCAATACGAAAGCTGAAGCAAAGCAATCGTATAAATTTCAAACATTTTCTCGCAGATTCCAATTCTTCTGAAGCAGAGACACAACAATCTCTGAGTCGCAATTCCTCAGGAAGAAAGGCACCAATGTATACTATGGATCAGTATTTATCTAGTTCATGATCTACGAGCAACTTGATCCTACCAAATGACCATGTATAACTACGATCACAAAAAGCTGTAGGTAATCGTATCACATCTATACTTCAGTAAGAAAAGAAAAGGAAAGGAAAGGAACAAGCAGGACACTAGGATAGCTGTCTGCTGACTTTTAATAGACCAAATGGCATCCGTGATACTTGAATTGCAATTCGCTGCTAAGCTCCAACGCTTCCAATGGCTTGGTTCTCAGAGGGAAGCCTTCAAAGGATCTTGCGTATGTTGCAACAGAATGAGCTATCAGTTTGGTATTCGTCACAAACGCCTCGTATGCTAAGTTCGAAAGATCATCGCAAAGACTATGATAGCATGGGTCAAGGACTTTTCCATTTGCAACGTTCTTCTTCTCGGCTCCTGTGGCGACTCCGCCACCAGGGATACCATTAGTTATGAATCCAACGTAGTCAGATCTTCCATCAAATGGAATGAAGACGTAATCAAGCCTTCTTTCCACGTAGTAGTTGATATACAAATCACGAAGTTCCTCGGAGCCAGCAGGGTTCACAGAATTGGAGGCGTTATAAACCTCATACTCATAGTTAGGGCTAGCCATCATATCATAGTCCATGAAGAGTCTTATCTTCTGGTTCTCTTCAGGTGACAGATTGGAAGCATAGTAGCTGGATCCAAGAAGGCCTTCTTCTTCAGCCGCCCACCAAGCAAACCTAACCTTGTTATTCACTGTGAAGTTTGTGAGTTGTTTGGCAACTTCAAGTAAAGAAATAGTTCCTGATCCGTCATCATTTATTCCAGGTCCAGCGGTCACACTATCAGAGTGGGCTCCGAGCATCACAATATTGTCAGGATCCCCATCAACCGTTTCTGCTATCACATTCAATGTGGTTACCTCACCGACAAATGAATCAACAAGCAAAGAGGTATTCAATGTGGTTTTAGCAGCCAGTGTAGAGTATAAGAGGCCATCTTTCTGGGAGATCCCCACAGTTGGAACGAACTTCCGGTGGGGCGGTGGGACGCCCAGTGTGCCACTCAGCGAACCATCCTCGTTGTTATAGATGATTGCTGCAATAGCACCATGCTGTTCTGCCAACAGAGACTTATCTCCAAAACTGCACTCTCCTCTCTTGACAAGCACTATGGAGCCATTGACCTCTGCAGGATAATCAGAATCCTGGCAACCGCTCCCCAGCACCACAACCAGGGGACCCGACACATACGACATGTCCGGAGTCGATGGACTCATATCCATTCCGTTCACAGACTTAGGTGACGATCCGTTGACATGAAGATCAACCCTATAAATCTCGCTCATAAATGCAGAAAACGGCTGGACAGAAACGTTGTAAAACTGTCCCAATTTGTTAATTTCCTCTTTTATGTAGTCAATTGTAGCGAAATGACCCGGTGAGCCAATGACCCTGGTAGGATGATCATAGTGCTCGACCGAGTCTTGTGCAATGTCATACAGGGTGTTTGCTCTTTGGCGAAGAGCATCCTCCGTTATTAGGTTTTGTAAAGCCTCGCTCTCAACCAACGGAAGGGTAAGCGCTGACGCCTCCGCATTCAAGTTAGCAAGAGCATCCTGGTCATTGACCCCGAGATACAAGAACGGCACAGCAGCCGCCAATTCTTGCACTACGCAACATGCCAGTAATGTAGATAGTCTCATGTCTTCTATGCTATCAGGGTAATATGGACTATAGTTGCGGGGGGGGAAGAAGTTTGGTTGCTTTGGGTTTCGGATAAATTTCTTCAAGCGTTTATAAATCGATGCTGCATAATACCTGCAGGTAACATGAAGAGTTAAATGTCTGTATAATCGACATGTGCGCGGTCTCGGCGAGCTGTAAATCACATCAGGTGCTGCATGCGAACTCTGAGCCACCAATGAGAAGAGGACCGTGCATCCACACACACAGCGTCAAGGGGAGCATTACGCGGCACAACGGAAAGCGCCATACTGAAACACCGAAGTCTGTAATAATCAAAGTCGTTCCGTGGACAAAATCGGTCGCCCACCGTTACCGTACATATATAGACATAAATCTATGTATATAGCTCACACCAAAAGCACTGCATTCACCACACCATCTCTGTCGGGCTCGTTGGTTATCTGAGCGTATTTACCCCAAACAACCTTTCCTCCCGCGGTAACCATTCCCATCTCCGAAACATTTACCTCGATAATGGTACCTTTGGTCAATACACCCAGCGTAGTGTACATAGGCGACTGTGGGTTCTTCTTGACGGAGAGAATTGGTAATAGAACTGTGACATGCAACTCGGGGTGAGTAACATTCGCCTTCTTTTGTCTGAGCGCTGAAGGCCGAATGATTCTCTCCAGCTTAACTGGCCGTCTTGTGAATCCTTCTCCCACAAATGTGTGCTTGGTTATCATTCTCTTCCATGACTTTGTCTTGGCCTTTCCTGTCTTGACAACTTTGAACATTTCCTCCTCACTGATACCCCTCACTTTTGGCAAAGGCACGGAAAACTTATCCGCCTTCTCCATTCTCTTCTGCTTCAGCGACGAAGTGATGGCTTTTGCAGTGTTTTGCTGATTTCTATCCAGTAAATATGTAGGCAGTGCCTCTCCATCGTCCTCCTTCGGCTTCGAGGGGCCCTTCAGCTTGCTTTCCTCATGGGCCTTTATCTTCTTTCTCATCGCTGTCTTTTCTGAGTATCTCTTCTTAGCGAACTGCTTTGCACGCCATCCCTTCAGATTCTGCGCGTTGAACGCAACCTTATGCGCCTCTCTGGCCTCTCTCTTACGCTTGCGCTCCTCATAGTCCAGTCGTCTACCATGCTGCTTGATATGCTGCTCAATATATTCGTTTTGCGGCTGTATTTCACCTGGTGTTAGAAGCGTGCTCTCTTAAACCATAAACCGTGGCATCAGATAACTTACCATGCTGAGACTGGTTAGGGCAGCCTTAAGGTTCCCTGATTTTTGCTGCTGCTGTTATGCCTCTCAAGCTCTTCACCTCGTTCTGTCTCTCTCGCTCTTAACAAGCACCTGGATCAGTAGAGATAATACAAGAAAAAAAAAATTTTAGCTAAGAAAAAAAAAAATTTTTTAAATCAAGCTGCTCTCTCTATAGTAGTAATAACTAATCTGTGTTTTCTAGCACTCTTCAGCAGCCAAGCCCGTATCAGCGAAGACCCTCGCTGAGAGACAGTTCACTCGCTTGACATTGTCGAGAAGACGTTTGAAACAGTAGAATCATCAGTGGCAAGACACACAGCGTGCTAACGTGCAGATCACAGTTCTACGCGGATCTCGCTCAGCAGGCTCTCTCTATATCATCTCTCTGTCAGAATAAGTTCGTGTCTCCACACCCTGGCATAAAACTTTTCATATCTATCAGTTCACACCCACTCACTGGCCTGATTCTTGCATCTCTCGACAGGAAACGAGCACCTTTGCAAAAGCCTACAAAGTGTTTCCACCCCGCTTCCCCTTTGGAGCGACAGATATAGAGCACAGCTCCCAACTAAAGTGCATATGGAACGACAGCCATGAGTTCAGATCAAAAGCAGCTGGATAAACTGCTTTCCAATATTACAGAATCGCTGAAATCCACCTCTAACTCCCTAGACAGCCTCGAGTCATTTCTTGACCACTCAAGCGATCACCCTGAAATCATCAACGAGTTTTTGAAAGGAGCGGACTCTGAGGGGCATGGTTTCGAAGGCGTTTCACTACTTGCGCTGAAAAGCTCTTCAATGCTTTCATATATTAATAACTTGGCATTAATCCTCGGCGCTCGAATTGGTATGATGGTCTCCACAGACTCTAAGCGGAAAACTCACGAAGATATCAGAAGTAAAGCTATTACAGGATCAATAGTGGAAAAGGTTACACTGGAGCGCGGAGTGAAATCGCTGGAGAAGAAGTTAGATTATCAGCTGGACAAACTTGTGAACCTATATAAGCGAAAGGAAAACGAGCAAAAGGATGTTGAGACAAAAGAGACAGAAAAGTATTTAAAGCAAGAAAATAGTGACGACGAAGAAGATTCTTCTGATGACGAGGATGGTCTCGCATATAGACCTGATTCATCTCTAATGTTGAAAGGTTCTGGAAAGGGCGATGATAGTAAAACCAAATCGCATGCAAAGGAGGAAACCGAAGATGACGTCACATCTTCTAATACTGAGGCATATAAACCTCCCAAAGTGTCAGCAATGCTGCCTCCTCAGAGTACCTCAGATAAAGACAACGTCAACCGCTCAAAGCAGAGAAATTTGCAGTCCATGGACGAATTCTTGCGGGACTCTTCGGATGCTCCTGTTGCAGAGGCCTCCATTGGTGCTACTATCATTGACAAAGGAAGAAGTGTCAAATCACAAAAACAGTTACAGCGCGAAGAAGAGATTCAAAGATATGAGGAAGAAAACTTCACGAGACTTCCTGCTGCTCAACTGAAACTCAGTACCAAAGAAAAGAAAAGAAAGCAACAGAATGAATTCTTTGGTGAAGACTGGAGTATGTTCAATAACAAAGATGTTAGTGATAAGGGGCAGAATAAGAAGAGAAAGAGGTTGAACGCTTGGGAGAGAGCAAAAAGAAGAAGTGATTAATATATGTAAATACTGTTTTCAGTTCTCTGTATATGCTTTCTGGTCCAGCAATCGATAATGGCAAAAGTTATACGTACTTCCCTTCTCATGGGACGGGGGAAGTTTGTTTGTCCCCTCCGTTCCTCCAGTTTATTGTAGCAGAGCAGGCATAACATATATAAATTGAACATTTACTACAAGGCTAGCTTAATCGGTTAACTTCTGTTCCAATTATGCATTTTTATAAATACCAACAGTTGAAAACAAAGAAAGGAAAAGGCAGCAGACAGTCATTTAGTGGTAATGATAACATTTATATATAGTAATTGCAACAACATAGTGTTTCATAAAAAATAAAAGCGTTAGAGCAAATATGCAACGCAGCGCTGAGGGTCTATCGTCACATTAGCGTTTGATCTGAGTCAGCCTTCAGGTAGAAATCGCCAGAGCTGTCGTGGCGCTGCCTTATGGCTCTCAATTCAATAGGTGGCATGAGCTGCGTATCTGAAAGGGATGATGTAATTGAGTCAATATATGATTGAGTATTGTTGTGTCTTTCAATTTCATTTGAAATAGATAATACTTTGCTGTGAATCCGTTTCCCAAAGGAAGTAAATCTAACCAGTGGTAACAAAGGCTCGACCATGTTTGTGAACTGTACTTTATACTCGTAGGGGGCGATATCCATTGCCGTTTGAATAACGTAATTTCCATACTGATCTTTGATCAAAGTGGCCAGAGTGGATGGCTGTAGCAGAGCATCGAATAACGGATTGACCGAACCTGTCGGTGATGTTCCCTTATCAAGCTGGATTTTAAGACATTTCTCAACAACATTGGAAGAAAACTTCTGCACTGAGAGTTCGCAAATGAAAGGTATCATTATTGCAATCAACTCCTGGTTCAAAGACTGAATATTTAAGCTGATTAAATACTGAACAACGTAGTTTCCAAACTGATCTTGCATCAACGCGATGCAGTTTCGAACTATCTCACAGCCCAAGAGAAGAACCTGCTGTCCATTTGAAACGTTGAGAAGCTTTTGTAACACACAACATCCATGTTTGTGCGTCGCAATTCTAGCCATGTTATTGCACGCAGAGTCAATGATGAACTGCAATTCGGAGCTTTGGAATCGTACAATACACTTCTGGATCACATGGTTGCCATTTAAATCCTGAATGAGGTTGACAATGTAGGGGGACAGTGATTCCTCAAGTAATTTGTGATGAGTGGGAGTTGAAATACAATCAATGAGTTTTTGGCAGGCCCTCGTACCGTGTTGGTTCTTGGAAATCTGGAAAATAAATGGGGCAATATTAATTAAAATCAAGTTCAGTTCATCATCTGACGCATTTGTGATTATTTTTTGAATCAAGTAGTTACCAAAGGGGTCCGCCATTAATTCGGCAGAATGCTGGTGGATAGCCGAGATGATCATAGGGTAATACTTGGCAAAATCCTCGTCTATTTTCTTTTGCAAAAATCGACAGCCGTATTGATCTTTCGAAAGTGCCAAGATGTCGGTCTTTTCATCCAAAACCATACCGCTTCCGTAAGTGACCGCCGAACTTCTTCGTGAACGGGCATAGACGCTCTGAGGGGCATTTTCAGGGGGTGAGTTTTGTCCAACAGATAGCGCCAAAAAATGCTTTTCAAAAGAGGACATATCAACTGGGGAATGCTGCAACGATAGTAGACGGGGTCTTTGTTTTTGAGACTGGTTGTGAATCTCCTCCACGGATATTACAGAGGAGTTCGAGGAGTGATGGCGGCGGGCAGTATATGATGGCGAGATCATTTGATCAGGAAGGATCCCCAGTGCATCGGAGGTGTCACCCAGAATTAAAGGCTGGCTTGTCCTTGTAGCTGAAGCCACGTTCAGATCAAAGTTGCTTATTCCTACTCCTGTAGACGAGGTGCTCCCAAAAGTGCCTCCGGGTAGAGCTGTAGTCCATGGGGAGCAAACCTTGCCGTTTTGTGACATGTTCCAGATCGAGCTTGAGGTGGATCCCTTGCGGCTGTGCGAATCCAGGCTGCCTTGGGGGAAACAAAAATAATCAGGCGGTGTCAGAGGCTCTGTAGTGTACTTGGTGGGTCCGTTGGCGGGGTAGCCGTCAGAGACAGTGGTGCTGCTTCCACTGACGCCATGCGTGAGCGATGAGGAGGTGGGGTTGAGTATGGACGAGTTGAGTGAGGAGAGCGAGCTTTGGTGGTGGTGCGGGCCGGCAGCAGCGTTGATGCCTTCGGGTATGGTGGAAGTTCCCAGATCAAAGAGCGGGCCGGACAAGGGCAGGGCCTCCACTGGGGGCAGCGACTTGTTGTCCTCAGTCATAGCGGCGGGCGGGTGTCTGACAAGACCTTGCAGGGAGGGGGAAGTGAGGTGAGCGACAGGTTGGTGGAGAGACGAAACGCCGGCCTGGCCGCAAAAAAACAGGTCTATAGAAGGGCAGTTTTTGGCCAGCGTCAGAACTGCAGAGAGCGAGAGAGAGCTTGCAGTGGGGGGTGGGGGTTGATTTTAAATATATATTGTAACCTGGTGAGCGGTTACGAGACAGGGCGGGCACGCGATTTGTCAATCAAGAAGCCCGGGGGGGGGGATGTGGGGGCAAGAGGAGCAATCGTGGCTGGCTGTGAGTGCTTGCGGGCTCTTTATGTGCAACTGTTTCCGGAGCCTGGCCGCAGGGGAATGTGCTGTGTCTGATATTTATAGAGCGGCTGGGGAAGGGGAGGTGGGGGGGCCTTGCCATGCCAGCACAGCACAGCACAGCACCGTACAGCGGCTGGGAACCACGCTATAATAATAAAAAAAAATACACATTAATAATGGCCCACACGACAATAAAACATAATAACAGTGATTTGTCTTTTTTTTTGACAGGCACAGACGGAATGACAAATGATTGCAGCGCGGTGTGTGGGTGCTTTTTTTCGCGCTGGCGCTTTTGGTTACCGTACAGGGGGATCCGCGGCCGGGCTGGGGCGGGCACGGCGCGGGGGGGCAGCCTGGGGCGGCCTGGGGCGGCCTGGGGCGGCCTGGGGCGGCCTGGGGCGGCCTGGGGCAGGCGGGCGCCAAACAAAAAAGAAAAAGAGGCCGAAGATCTAGAACCACCCCCTCCACGCCTGGAACGGATCCGGGCACACGGGGGTAAGGAGGGGGGTGGCAACAGCGCGCGAAAGGCAGCGCACGGCAGCGCATGGCAGCCCCGGTGTTGAAAAAAGAAACGCAGAGCAGCCCTGGCACGGCGAACGGGGGGCTTGGAGTGTGTGTGCACGTACCGCTCTCTCTCTCTGCCCTGCCTGCCCGTCCTCCGAAGCGGGCGCCTGAAACAGGCTCCGAACAGCCCTCACACAGCCATCTGTCCTCCCCATCCTCCACCTTGCCCCCGCGCCCTGCAGGCAGCGCAATAGAGCGACACTTGCGGTCAAAAGCAGCAACGCGTGAATCCCGACAGTAGTCCACAAAGGCTCAATAGAGCTAGCTAGTTGTTTTGCCTTGGTTGCCGCAGGCCCTCTTCTGGCTCACGGCCCTGCCTGCCTGCGGCCCCCTGCTGCTGCAGCACAGGCTACACCGCTCACGTGACCGTCCGGATAAGCGAGGCAGAGCAACGACAAAAGCGGGACAGGGCCCGCTCTGCCCCTCCCCTTGTCTTTTGCCAACCCGCGCGCCGTCCCTTACCGACGCGTCGATGTGGCACACAGAAAAAAAAAGCAGCTATGAGAGATAAAAAAGAAACCCGAAAGGTTCCAGCGCGCGATGCCTCTCATTCGGTCATCGACTAGATTGGGGAAATCTGGACAGCAAGAACATAACGTAATCGTGCTCAAGTGGCTGTAGAGAGCGTCTTCTCCCGGAAACACAGGCAACCACCAGCTGCAGTGTAGAGCCACCACAGCCCACACGCGGATTCGGTTACACAGAGGCGCCACTTCCTCTTCTGCCGGGCTTTTCTCACCGCTTCCCCGCCTCCCTCCCTCCCCCACCTATCCCCTTGGCTGCAGGGAAACCCTCTCCTTTGGCAAAAGCTCCCTGACTGTCTGTGCGCGCCATTTCCCAGCTGCCCGCCCCAACAGTGCCCGACCAGCTGCATTGTCTCACACCGCGCAATATGTCTTCCGCGTTCAAGGGCATCTACGTGGCCCTCTACGACTACCAGGCCCAGAACGACGAAGAGCTCTCGCTCCAGGAAAATGATATACTCTACTTGCTAGAAACCTCGGACGTCGATGATTGGTGGAAGGTCAAGAAGCGGGTCGTCGACGCTGACGTTGAAGAGCCGTCAGGACTCGTGCCAAGCACATACATTGAGCCCGCCAAGCCCACCTCAAAGGCCGTAGCTCTGTATGACTACGACAAGCAAACGGAAGAAGAGCTTAGCTTCAAAGAGGCAGCCTCGTTCGATGTTTACGACTCTTCCGACCCCAATTGGATCCTTGTCGGCAGCACAGACAATGACTACGGATTTGTGCCTTCAAACTACATAGAAATGGGCTCAGGGACTAGCCTGCCTGCAGCCCCACCGACTGCACAACCTCAGATGACCAGCTATGGCTCCAGCTCTGCACTCAACAGCTTCCCCCCTCCACCACAACGCAATGACAGAGTTTCCGAAGCTCCTGGGTCACTTAATATTGAGGCCCCAGCACCCCAAAAGGCACAAGTGCCGGCAGCAATTGACTCACCCTCGTCTCCAGCACAACTACACGACGAAGAAGCCCCACCACCAATGCCAACGAGACCAAGAAGTAATACTGCCGCCTCAAGAAAAAGCTATGCTTCAGAGAACTCTTCACGTGCGCCGTCGATTGTTGGCACCGCCTCAGCTCAAGAGGATGCTTTTTACAAGGATGACTTCTTCACTTGGCCTGTTCATGAAATTGATGGAAGGAAGAAAAGAAAAGCAACTCTTTCCATCGGAAATTCGCTTATCTTCATTACACCTGCTGGATCGTCATCATCCAAGGACTGGAACATCAATGACCTCACTTCTTATAATCATGAGAAGAAGCATGTCTTCTTGGATTTCAAAAACCCAGCAGCCTCTTATGAGCTGCATGCCGGAACCAAGGATGCTGCTGAGGCAATTGTTTCAATATTAGGTGAGTTAAAGGGAATGGCTTCTATGAACGCTCTTGATGATGTAAGAGAAGCAGCTACGTTTGTTGCACCTAGCACTAGCAAGAAGCAAGGAAAGATTCTATTTGATTTTGAGGCAGCTTCTCCTGATGAGCTAACAGTTTACGAAGGAGATAATGTTTACATTATCAATGACAAGAAATCAAAAGACTGGTGGATGGTGCAAAATTCAGAAACTGGAGAACAAGGTGTCATTCCATCAAATTATGTGAAAGTTTCAACTTCAAATGGTGCAGGGTCTTCTTCATCGGGATTGAGATCGTTCTTTAGCAGAAGATCATCTCAAACGAATCTGTCTTCCAAAAAGAAGTCAAAGGAGAAGGATGTAGCCGCAGATAGAGCGAGAGATAAATTGGAGAGAGACCTGCGAGCTGAAAAAGAAGAACTGGAAAGACAGAGACGTCGCCAACAAAGAAAAGAGAGGGAGCTGAGGGACCGTGAAGAAAGAGAGAAAGTGAGAAGAGCTGACGAACGGGAAAGAGAAAGAAGGGCAGCTAAATACTCCCAGCAAGATGAAAAAGATTCTTCCAAGCCTAATCCTCACAGAGTGAGAACATGGATTGATCGGTCCGGTGCCTTCAAGGTTGAGGCAGAATTCTTGGGCTGCTCTGATGGAAAGATCCATTTACATAAAGTTAATGGTGTCAAAATCGCCGTTTCGGCTCCAAAACTTTCAACAGAAGATTTAGAATATGTGGAGAGGGTCACTGGAATGTCCTTAGAGAATTATAAGTCAAGAAAACCTGCTTCTGACTCATCTCCAGTTAAATCCCCAGTCAAAGCAACATTGCCGTCGTCTGGAGCACATCCTACACAACCTATATCGACACCAGTCTCAGCCTCATCGACCTCTGGGGCACCACAAGTCGATGAGAAGCTTCAGGACTTCTGGTTTAACTTTTTCGTCGAGTGTGGGGTTGATCCGAATGTGTGCGATAAGTATGCCAGAAATTTCGCGTCTGAACAAATGGATGAATCCATCCTTGAGGATATATCTCCTTCATTGATGCGCACTCTCGGCCTCAAAGAAGGCGATATTTTGAGAGTGTCGAAAAATCTTGATATCAAGTTCAGTCGTAAAGTCGACCAAACTCAAGCTCAGAATGGTGGCTTGTTCAATGCTACCGATGGATCTTTGAAGATCAATAAAACAGGTGCAACACCTGATGATGCAGCTAACAGGGCTTCGAATTCTCAACAATTTGAAGATGATGCTTGGGCCTTGAGACCAGCTTCCAAGACTCAAGAGCCCGAGTCTGTTGCTCCACAACTTACAGGTTCAATTCAGGATCTTGTTTCAATAAAGCCTATAGAGCCAGCCAAGTCCGGTTCATCTCAGCAGCCACTTCCTATCAAGCCTGTTACCACTACCACCTCTGTTCCAAGTTTCCCTGCAATGAAGCCACAGAAGACCTCAAGTACTCCTCTTCCTCTCCAGACTACGGGGGCTATGATGCCGATGGCAACAGGTGCTCTCATGCCAATGCCGACTGGATTCATGCCAATTAGTATGGTACCTATGCTCACTGGCCAGAGAACTGGAATGTTGCCTGCCCAGCAAACTGGTCTACTGCCTGCTCAACCGACCGGTCTGATTCCTCTTCAACCAACTGGATTAGCTTTCAATAGAACTGGTGGTCTCGCTGGTATGCCAAGCACCAGCTTCAATCAACCAATGCAAAAGACTGGGGGGATTATGCCTGTGACGACATTTGGTGCTGCCCCTCAGCCTACCGGCGGATTGGTGCAATTGCAGCCAACGGGACTTATTATCAACAGGACTGGAGGATTTGCAAACACCATGCCAACGACATCTTTTGGACAGCCTCAAATGTCTAACGGCATCGCTTCACTTCAGACAGGTTCCATTCCAGCTATGCAGCCAACCATGAGAACAGGAGGATTTCTTCCAGCAAACACTTCTTTCAACTCTATGCCAGCCACTAGTTTTGGGGGCATGAACAATTTTGCGGCCACTCAGTCGACGGGCGCCCTGAACGCGTTTGGAAATAACATCTTCCCACAATCGTTTGGATCGAACGTAATGACAGGGCAGCCAACTGGAGGTTTGGCCCCCATGAATACTTTCGGTGGTGTCAATCAGTTGAATAATATGATGGCAAATACCAGCATATCACAACCGCAAGGGATGTTGCCAAATGCTGCCTTCATGCCGCAACCTTCCAACTACATGGCGCAGCCACAGACCGGTTTTGGTATGAACTCAATGCCTGCAAACACATTCAACTCGTTTGATCCAATGAACCAACAGCAGCAGCTGGTCTCGCAGCCTACAGGTGTGGGTTTTGGTAATGGCCCGTCGACGACTTTTGGTGCAGGCGGGGGCTTGCAAAGCCAGCCAACAGGAAGAAGGGCCAATTTGGCTAATGCTACAGCGGATAATCCGTTTGGCTTCTAGGCCAGCCCCTTGGGCTGTGGCACAAACCACCCAACCTCTCTTTGATAAAGCTTAAGTTTACTTTTCATGTAGCGTGTATCAACAACTATTTTCCTCATTCACTTAAGTAATATACAATGACGTCTTTTTGTGCTCTTCTCGCACTTCAAGGAGTCACACTTTCGAAAAGACTAGACTAGGAGATAATAGGGATAACGGGAAAATGGAAACCGAAAGGAATAACAAAAACCAAGCACAGTAAACTGACTGACTCAAAAGCACTTAAACAACAATCTGACTTTGTCGCAGATGGCCCCGAAAAAAACAATCACACACACAGAAATAACCACGTCCCCAAGATGAGAAAAGCTAGTTCGGGTCTAGTTTGCTCTGCGAGTATCCTTTGACGAAGCAGCCGATGCCGCAGCTGCTGCAGCAACAGCAGCAGCGGTGTCGTCAGATGGCGAGGCCTCGTCACCATCTGGGAAAAATTCAATAGGCTCTCCGCTGCCGTTGAACAGGTGGTTTGGCAGTGAGCCGTATAACCAGAATAAACCTTTGTTCTTTTTAAGTCTGTAGTTTTCTAAGAGCCGGACAACCTCTTCTGGAGACGCAGAGGTCCGCTTGGCCTCACTCTCGATAAACTCAATCACCTTCTTTCTTCTCTGCGCACTCTTAGCGATGCGGCCTCTTCTCCATCTTGTTCCAAGACGACGCTCCAGGGACCTCAAGGGTTCTTGGTTGCGGTAGCCCTCATTCCACTCCTCCCAGAGATCAGCGACATTCTTTGCTCTTGAGTTAAGATCAATATCCGGAATCCCCACATCGTAGGAGTCCTTGTCGACCCGGTCGATAGACGCGTCTTCAAGAGAGCCCGACTTCTTGGATCTCTTTGACTGTCTCGCATCGGCTGAATCTGACTGAGCTAGGGAGCGTACGAGGCCATTCTGAGCCTGCTGGGCGACCTGGAAAAGCATGAGTCTAGCATCGATGTCTCCGGCAGAGATTTTGGAGTTTCCGCCATTTTGCTGAGCGGACTCGTAGTGATTGCTCAAAGAGGACGCAAGAGAGGCAATCGCGCCGGCCTTGCCTCTGAGATCATCCAGAGAGTCAGCAATGGCATCAAAAGAGCTTGAAATAGACTCTGAGAGCTCTTTCAGCTGAGAAAGAAAAAGCGTGTTTAGGTGCTCTGTGGCCGAGGACCCTTCCTGTTCGAGCTGTTTGGGATCCTGAGAGGGGTTCTCCGGAACCACGTCCACTGTCCCCACACTGACGGCTGCTCTTTGTGCTTGTAAGGGAGCCATTGTACGATTCGTGAGCGATGTAGATAGGAGGTTCTGCTGGCTGAGCGGGGCTGAAATAGAGGTATGCCTGTTTGCGTCGCTGGTAAGCGTCGGTATAGAGGTCGGTCCTTCTTTTTGAAATATGTGTGTATGTGCGTGTTTGTTTACGCTCGGCTTGCCGGCTCTCTGGCTTGCTTGCTCTCGCTACACAAAAGAAGTCAATGTTCCTTGTCGTGCTCAGCGTGCCCCTGGGTGTATGTTTGCAAGTTGGTACGCCGCGAAGGTTGTAGTCCGACCCACAACACCAAAAAGCTGGAGATACAGGTTATATACTACCACAACATTAAAAACATATCGACCCAGTCTGTCGCCCCTTCCGTCCTCAAAACTTTTTGCAGTCGTCGCGCCGCCCAGCGACGAATCAGAGATCAGCACGGACGATCGGACGGCGAGGCGAGGCGCGAAAGGCCTCCTGCTCCCCCCTCCTTCACACCTCCTTGCACCGGCAAAAGAACGCACCCCCCCCCACACATCACACACACAGAACCTAATTTCTTGTTTGCCCGCTTTCTCTTTTGACAGTGCTTTCCTATTCGGGGCTGGCAGGGTAACCTTTTCTCTCTCTCTCTCTGTATTTTTTCTTCCTGTGTTTACAGTACTGTATGTACACTGTGTCTAGGGAACCCCGCTGGAGCACCTCTTTTCTGTTTTGTGTGGTGCACGGATGTGGTTGCTGAGATCGGGAGAGTCAAGTAGACGCTCCGGGGTGATGATAGACGCGTTATCACAACAGGAAGGGGGTGCCGGCTACCAGCGAGGCCCTGTTTATTTACGCTTGTGCGCAGGAAGTCCCGTGTGCGTGTTTGAGTGAGCGAGTGTAGACTGCCGAGACCTTGGCTGTACGTGTGTCCGCAGGTTATAGAGGCACGCAATTTTGGAGGAGGCATGTTTGGGCTGTGGCCTAGAAACTCAGATCAGGATTCTCTGGAGCTCAAGCGGTCGCAGATGTCGCGCTCGAAGAACAAGCTGAATGACCTCCTGCTGGGCCGCCCGCGCCAGGACGCGCACGCTGCGAGGACGTCCAAGAGGTACAGCGAGCTGAGCAGCGAGATACAGCGACAACTCAAGGAGAAAGAGGACCGTATTCTGAGTGCTCGGCGGCTCAAGTCATTCCCCCAAAAGATGCGCCCCGAACAGGCTACGCCCGCCACATTGCCACTGCCGGCGCGCGAGGGATCCCGTGCGCTGCCAGAACAGCCCCAGCGCCAAGCTTCCGGTGCGCAGGCGAGGGAGCGTGCTCTGAGCGAGCAAGTCAGAAAGCTGGAGAGTCAGCTCTCGCAAGAAAAGCTGAAGTGCCAGCTGCTAGAGAGCAGCATCAGCGAAGAGAGGAGATCTTTTGAGTCTAAGCTTCGCAGCGGCAGAGACTCGCTGCGGGAGGAACGACTGCTGCGGACCAAGCTTGAGGGAGAGGTCGCGAAGCTGAGGTCGGAGCGTGAAACGTTTGAAAGAGAGTCCCAGCAGAGGAGCCGAGAGCAAAAAAGCAAAGCTGAGAGCAGAATACAGGCTCTCTCGCGCCAGCTACAAGAGTACAAACGTGAGGTTGAAATGCTTCTGGATAAGCTGTCTGCCTCTGAGGACCGCAGCTCCTCGCTCGAGCGTAGAACAGATGAGCTCGAGACTGCCAACTCGAGGTTGCAAATGAGACTGATCCTTTTGACTCGAGCCGGCAACGAAGGTGTCAACAGACTCGAGGAGCAAATACGTGAGAAAGACGACCAGCTGGAGTTCTTAAGGATAGAGCAGGAGCACCAGAAGGTGATGAGCCAGCTGACGAGCGAAATGCAGCGGGCGCGCGCACTGGATTGCAGGGTTTACAAGGACGGGGTGAACGTCGACACTGAGCTGTTACACTCCTCAGATCTCAGCGAGATCTGCAGATTGATGTCTCCAAAGGTATCTGATAAGCCAGAATGGGATTACAGCGCGCTCTCCGACACCACCCATCACAAGTCCTACGACTACGGCCTGCCCATGCCTCCGTCTCCGTCTTCGGACCGCGACCGCGACACGCCGAAGCGGGACTTGGAATTCATTCTGAAGGACGATAATAACACAGAGATGCTACTCAGCTTTTGAGTGGGTGCGCTCTCGAGCCATTCTTTCCCCTGGCTTCTCCATCTCGTATGTACATTAACACACCCGACAGGTTCAACTTCCTCTATTCATTTTTGGAATTATGTGAATGTTTCCTGAACTTTCTGTGTGCCCTACCTAGTTGAAGAGAAAAAAATATAAATATAGAACCCCCTGTTAGGTTATTGATCTACATCACTTAATTCATTTTCTTTACCAGTCTTCAATGAGAAAAGCAGCTAAAGAATGTCAGTTGTTCGGTATAATGGCGACAACAACCACCTCACAATTGTCCAGTAAGTGCCGACGCTCTCCGTTGGCAGGAAGGAAGGGAAGAGGAAAAACATCTTACCCCACAAAAATCATCTGATCTCGAGTACTAACAAAGCCAGCCAAAATTCTACCCTGGATTCTGTGGTCATCTACAACTCTCTCACAAACAACCTTGAGCTTGTGAAGCTGGAGGACGAAGTGCTGTCGTCCAACAATGTGCCGCTTGGTGGCAGACGTGGCCCCTCATCGCTCCCCCCAGAGTACGATTTCGTGTGCCCCCGCTGCGGATATCAATGTAACATAAACGTCGCGCGCGCGGCCCCTCAGCGGAGAAGCTCGGCACCAGGAAGCAAAAACGATGCGATCAACAAGGCAATGAAGGCGGATTTCTTCAGAAACGACTATTTCAAGCTGCTTTCGCAGGTGGAGTCCGAAAACAAGAACAATAAGGAGCTCATCACATCTATATTGCGCCAAACGAAGCCCTCAGAGGTGGACCAAATCCCGATAGAGCTCATAAACCAAGACTACTTCAATAAGTTCTTTAAAGTCCTTGGGGTCCTCGGAAATGGGTCAAATGGGAAGGTACTAAAGGTTGAACATCAGTTGTTCCACTTAAGTCTCGGGGTCTTTGCTCTCAAAAAGATCGCCATTGGCAATCATCTAGGAAACCTCACGAGAATTTTGAACGAGGTCAAATTCTTGTACAACTTAACACAGTCTGGTGAGACAAGCAATGTCATCAAATATAATCATGTCTGGCTGGAGGTTGACCACCTCAGCGAATTCGGACCAAAAGTGCCTGTTGTATTCATTTTGTTTGAGTACTGTGATGGCGGAACTTTAGAAGACTTTATCGAGTCACTAGCTCATCCAAAGTTTGACCTCCAGAAAGAGAAAGCATTCAGAAAACTGCGGAAGCTCACAGGGGTGACAAATCCACCTTCTGGACACACAAGATATTTGAATAATCTTGAGATATTTAAGATATTTAGTGATGTGCTCAAGGGCTTGCATCACCTTCATTCGCAAAAAATATTACATAGAGACCTCAAGCCATCTAACTGCCTGTTCAAGACCAAGTTCCCCGATGAATATGAGGCTATTTGTTCTGTCTCCGATGTTGCTGTGATTCCAAACTTATTAGTTAGTGATTTTGGAGAATCGGTGATGGAGAACACAAAGAGGGAGTCCACAGGCTCTACAGGTACCTTGGAATTTTGTGCTCCAGAGTTGTTTAAAGTTGATAAGAGTGGAAAAGGAAAGCTCAATGACTTTTCATTCAAATCAGACATTTATTCTTTAGGTATGATTCTTTACTACATATGTTTCAATGGCCTCCCATTCAAGTCACAGTCCCAAGAAGGCATACAGCAGGAAATCTTAGGGTCCAAAATGTTCAGCAACATAGAAAATATACGGAAGCTTGGTCCAAATTCATATGACAGTAACTGTTTGTTTCCCGAGTGGATAGAGCTTATACGCCTTATGGTCGACGAAGATCCGAAGAACAGGCCCAGCTGTGAGAGGGTGATTGTGGAAATGGAGAATATTTCTAGGAAGCTGGAAAATATTGCTGCAACGGCACAGGTTACAGAGCCTTCTCGGAGCCGCTACTTTGTAAAGATGGACTGGACACATTACAGAGTTGTGCTTGTTGCAGCGCTGCTTGCTATCAACACGTGCTTTTGTCACATAAGGCCAATCACTAATTTCCAGTACGTGCAAATCGGGCTTTTGACGTCTGAACGGTTCAAGATAGTTATGGGGTATATTATTATCTATCAGGCGCTCTTGTTTGCATATCTTTTAACTTCAGCACTGACAGCCGGATCCATCAGCAGTACCCTTGGAAAATCTCAGGTCTATTAGCCCCTTCTTGGTCCGTGTCAGGTCGTTGTCTTCTTGGCAGTCGTGAAATAGCGAGTCGTCCACATTGTTGATGATGTAACTGAACAGGGCTGAGAGTCCGAGGTCCAGCTTCGCGCTGACTTTGAAGTATTTGCTGATATCCTCGTTGACATTCATGAACTGCAGGATCTCGTCATGGAATGTGCAATCGTGGAAGGTGGGGTCGGAGCCCGTGTTCATGTTGTCGCTATCTTGGAGGAGGTCGATCTTGTTCCCCACGAGTATGATCTTGAGAGCGGAGTGGAAGTCATCAGTCTTGTATAGCTCGAGCTCGTTGACCCAGTACTGAGCCTTTTTGAAGGACTGTACGTCTGTGACGTCGAACACGACGAGGGCGAGGTTGGAGTTGCGATAGTACAGCGGCGTCAGGTTGTGGAAGCGCTCCTGGCCGGCGGTGTCCCATATCTGAAGGTTGAGAAGCTTATCGCCTTCGTCCTGGAACACCTTCTTGGACACGAACGCGGCTCCTATCGTGGAGGCCTTGTTCTCGTCGAACGAGTTGTTCTGGAGCCGCTGCAGGATCGAGGACTTCCCGACGGAGGACTCTCCGAGCAGGACTATCTTGAAGTCGGCGACGCGCTTAGGGTTCTTGCTGGCGAGCAGCTGGCTCTCGAGCTGCCACACCAGCTGGTGCGGTATTATCGTCTCATTCTCGGTCTCGCGGGCCATCGTCGTCGCTGTGGCTCTCGCTCCCTTTCTCTCTCTCCCTCTCTCGCCAGCTGTCAATGTCACAAGCCCAGTGCGCAATGGGGGACGTGGATGGGTGGGCCCTTGACGATCTCACCCGGCCTGCTCTGGATTGTTACGGTGATTAGCGTCATAACTTGAAAATCCACTCTTCTCTCTGTCTCTCCAATACTAAGCGAAGCAAACCCTAACTTATTGAGAAGGGTGAGTGTCTGGTGCACGGGTGTGTTTTTGGTCGTGTCCTTTTGTTAACACAGAAACGGCATGCTCTATCAAAGCCGCTCAATCACATCTGATAGATAAGGGGGGGAAGGAAGGAAGGCAGGCCGCATTCCAGGGTACCTGGGGACACCGCCGAGCCCCTCAGGCTCAGCTCCTTAGGCTGTACGGCCTTTACAAGCACATCTGGATTGTGCAACTCCAACGACGTCAGCATTGATGTGCTTCAGCTCGCAAGGCGCGGCGTAAAGCTCATCTTTAGCGCGCAGCTGCAAAAAGCTGGCCCTCATCGAGATCAGCGTCTCCCTCAGCAACCGACTCCTTTCCTGGTTCAAAAATGAATCGATGGACACCCCCTGGGGTGCAAGATCATCTACACCAAGATTTTCGGCGCTACCCACCCGGCAGTCTTCTGCCGCGAACGCTGGTATCTACTGCCTCTTGTATTCAGGAATCGCTTACAAGTTTGATGGCATCTACAAAACGTCCGGCGAGGGCGAGCTGTGCTTCTCTCACTGATTTTAGGAGCGAATCCTCGACAGGTTTCCAAGCGAGCAGACTAAATCCTCGACTACTGAGAAGAGCCTAACCATTGAAGCCCTGAGCTCATTCACGACTGCAATAAAAGTTTTGCGAGATCAGCCCATCTCTGGGGCTAATTGACTTTTTTATTTTGCCAAACACCCCACTTTCAACATGATCTGCTCCTCTGCAGCAGACACCTAGAAGCGAGGGTGCGGAGGCTGTGTGCTCAACCATAACGATGACGTGTTCAGTCATTGGAGATTGACGAAGGTTTTTGGCTACGGCAGATGCATTTTCGAAGTGCTCATCAATGGAGGACGACTGAGCTCCATCACTCTGGTCAGTGATAGCAGCTGATAAGCTATGCTGCAACCAAATTCAACTACAGTTACCATAATAACAATAATAATATTGATATCAGTATTAGTAAGCCATTAAGGAGACGGAATATAAAACAGCTTTAGTTGAATGTAATCATTGTGAAGGGTTAAAAGTAAGAATATGCAGTATAATTATCGATTGAAGGGTTCCGGTTAAAAGAGGTTAGCTCCGGAACACTAACATCAGCCTTGATGTTTTGAATTTGCTGAAAAATTCTAGAGTAGTTGTAGTTGAGCTTGATGTCTTTGTAAATGTAGTTCTTGAAGTTGGAAAGAGAAATAAAAAACGGAGCGCACACTCTCCATAGCTTGAAGTACAGATCGATTCGCTCGTTCGGATCTCTGAAGTTCATCAGGTATGGCGAGCCCACAGTGGCGTCCCGCAGCGCGACCCAATCTGCATGTGCAATGTATTTCATTCCAGTGTTACCATTTAATTCAAGCAGCCGTCTGTAGAGGGCCAAAATACTCGACGAGTCCACATCCACGCAGCCGCACGCCTTCAAACAACATCTATAGAATACGTTGGTTTTGGAAAAGTCTGTGGCGTTGGCAGTGTTGAGAATATAGTCAAATGTCATTGAGCTGTGCCAGACAGTGGATTTGGAGAGAAGGACGTTTATGAAAGGTTCGTCTATAGGTTTCACAGATTGATAATTTTTCATCAAATCCTTGAGTTCATCAAACGCTTCGGCAGAGAACGCGGGATATTTCGCAAAGAAAATGGACAAAAACGAGTCATTCAGCGACGACGACACGGACGAATTCGAGGTACGCTTAGCCTCGTAATGCCGCCATGTAGTCAGCCATATCTGCTTGATTCTTGAGTAGTCACCAGAGACCTCCCATGTATTTGCTAGATATTTCTTGATAAAATTCAACTGCAAAGGTGTCAAGTACGGCATCGACTCGCTCACAGCGTCCCTGAAGAAAAGATCGGCTGTATCAATGTCTTTGCAGAACCCAATGAATGAAAGATGTGCCATCGTCATATAGCTCTGTACATTGATAGGAGGATCAATTTGCTGCGACGTGAAAGTAGCATATACGTCGGAAGTGAGCTGTTGGAAAATTTCAAGCGCATCGTCTGTGCGACCTTTTGATAGACACACCCGAATCATACCAACCTGTAGCTCGTTGTGCAGCTTTTCCTCGGGACCCTTTGACGCCTTTATTTTCTGGTACATGTTGAAAACCTCGTCAAAGTCAAAATCCCCACTCTCGACCAAGAAAGGGAAGATCGACCCCAAAACAGGTTCTGAAGTGAAAAGCGCACTAACCTTTTCATTGTCCTTACCGGACTCCCATATGTGCACCGCCTCAAATGTGAATCCCAGATCCTTGTACGCTTTGAAAAGATGAGTTAGTCCGTGTGGGTTTAAAGAAACGGCGCCGTCCAATACGTTATATGACACTTCTCTGATAGCGCATGTGAGCAAATAGTGTATGTTCTTTATCGGGTTATTGGAGTCCTTGTCCAAGTTTTTTTTCAGCTTTGAAAGCTCGAGGCGATGTATGCGAAGCCCGTTTCGTAAGAGCGAGACGAAATCACTCATTCTCTTGTCGTCCAGCTCTCCTGACCAGGCAAGAGACTTGTATAATGGGATTATTTTGCGGACGGCAATCCAAAAATTGTCAACTCCTCCATTGATCTTACCTGTAGCAAGATCATACGTGGAGTTCTGTAACAGACACTCGTCAAAGGCGGCAAGATCCCGGTGGTAGTCCTCGGCTCCCATCTGGGAGATGCGTTGCTCGTGCTTGTTACTGCCATGAGAACGAGCGCCGCTAAACGCACGTTGTTGGCCACGGCCATGGTGGTAACTGAGAGCGCCGTGGTGGTCCAATGGGCCAGCCAAGGAGTAGGCCGAAAGCCCCTGTGTAGCAGGTTGTGGCTCTACAAGCCCATTAAGCATTCTGGTGTGCTGTGTAGTGTTAGGCTGGTGCTGGAAAGCCTTGGTGGAGACTCTCTGCCCCTGCTTTAGCGAACTGGAAGTGAACGATCTCAGCATTAGGTGTTAGTGGAAACTTCCATGAGACACTTCCGTGGACCTTTCAGTTTAGCTCTTCTCTGTAATATCCGCTGTTGGCCCGCTGCAACCGGAAAATGCTCATCCTTGTCTGCTGTCTCGCAAACCCCGGCCTTTTTAAAGCAAAAGGAGAGCGAATATTTACTCATGCCATTTTTTTTGCTCTTGCCTAAAATGTTTTTTGGCATAAGCCAAATTCCCATGTTTCTTAAATCATTCGATTTTTCAGCTTTATCGGAGATTGAATTAAGGGAGGTGCAGAAATCAGTTTCAAGCCCATCCATCCCTACACCTCTGCCGAAGGGACGCGGAACGAGGCGATTAGTGGTGGCCCTTGCGCTGCTTGCGCGAACGGCCATTGCCGCCGCCAGACCCGCCGCCGCGACCTGCTGCACCTGCGCCGCCCGCCTGGGGACCAGAGCCGCTGAACTGGCCAAACTTCATCTTGAAAAGCTCCTCAAATGGAGAACCGCCGCCAAAAGAGCCTCCCTGCTGGAAGTGAAAATGCTGTTGCTGGCCTCTGGGCGCCCCGTACCGAGCCCCGCTTGACTGTCCGCTCATCGGATCGTTCGAGTCGTCTCCAAACTGGTCGTACTTGGAGCGCGCCTCGGAGTCAGATAGAATCTCGTACGCATTGTTGATCTCGGCCACCTTAGTCTCAATCTCCTCCTGAGACATAGTAGACTCTTTCTTGACTTTATCAGGGTGATATTGTCTCATCTTTTCTCTGTACGCCTTCTTGATCTGGGCCTCATCAGCCTCGCGTGGTACTCCCAAAATCTTGTAGTAATCTGTCTTCGGCTCCCTTGGTTGCTGCTGGCGTTGGTACTGATTGTACTGCTGCTGCTGTTGATATTGCCCCCATTGTTGTTGTTGTTGCTGCTGCTGTTGTTGCTGCTGCTGCTGCCGTCTCTGGCGCTGTTGTTGTCTTATTTTAGAAAGCTCTCTGTTCACCCTTTCATGTCGCTCTCTCCAAACACTCACTTTCTTGAAACTCTCAGGGACATCATCCAGCCTTGAGCGGGCCTCCTCATACTTCTTCTTCTTGATAAGTGTGTCAACTTCTCCTAGCACCTGTGGGAGCAGCTTCTCTTGCCCATACTTCTTCTCCCTAAGTGACGCATACTTCTTATAAGCCTTCGAGCGGCCCACCGCGCTCCTTTCAAATTTCGGGTTCTTCTCCACACGCAAATAGGCCTCACGGGCTACCTTCATCAGGTCGTCTAAAAATTGAGAGTCTGCCAGGACCTCGTTCTCGTCACATCCCAGTTCCTCCTGAAGAGAGGTCTCAGCGAGCTTCCACACTATATCGAAATTGTTACTGAGGCCTTCGATGCGGAAGCCAAAGATTCCCTGCTCATTTGACCTCAGTTTTATTTTCCGGTTAGGGTCAAAAAGCAAGCTGTTCAGTTCTTCCCATTCTGCAGGCTTGGGCTCTAGCTCTTCAATTCGGTTCACGTCCCCTGACGATCCGTCGCCGGATTCAAGATACACAAACGAGTAGTAGAGTGAGACTTGATGTAGCTGCTTCAAAAGACTGGATAGTTTGGCCACAACCTTGGAATAGTCACGGCATGGCTGGTAGTCGTTGTTCACTTTCAAGCAGTTCTTCAAAGGCTTAGTTGAGAGAGACGGGTCTCTAGATTTACCAAAGAGCTCTATCTTGAAAAGGCTGACAAAGTGGCTCAGCTGCAGGTCGTTCCCGCTGATGAGCGTGTGATAATCTTCCTCTAGGGTGTCAATTTTGGATGAAAAGTCTATAAGTTTTGACTCTTTTGCACAGTCGATACGAATATTTCGCACCCGCATATTCTGAGGTGACACTTTGAGCAGTTCGCTTGCAGTTTCAATGCAGGTTTCGTACCTAGACTCGCTGTACTCATTCTCCGCAGAACGCTCCATATTTTGGAGCTGACGGATCTGGCCTGTCAGCTTCTCGTATGTGCTGGCGCTCAGGAAGGCTCTATACCCGGCAACTGTCTCCTCAAGACGGTCATAGTAGCCCAGTTCTGTCCCAATTTCCACATACTTGTCAAAGCATCCCTGGTGGAACGCGGAACTGCGGAAAGATATGCATGACTCGAAATCATCAAAGGCCAGCTTATCCCTCCGCAACGAGTAATTTATCAGCCCTTGCTTAAAGAGCACGCTCGCTATCGTCGCGTCCATGTCACCTTCCTCAAACTTAAGCAAACTGGAAAGCACAGCGCTGTAGTCTTGCAGAACCTCGAGGGTGGAGCCGCTCTGCTGGAAAGTTTCATCGATATCGTTCAGCCTCGAAAGCAGGGATTGTGCGTCTGCGATCCCAAACGCCGCTGTAATCTGCTGCAGGATCCATACTAAAATAAAACACTGGCGCAGCATATTCATCCACTAATCACCTAGGTATAAACCCTGCCAGAGATCACTGCTGTATCGATCGCTCCCGATGCTAATGGGCTTTCTATGGTTCAGGCTACATCAAGGGTCTTCCGGTCTTCTAAAGCCTTGGGGTCAAAGAGTGTCGTGTTTTCTCGAAATAATTCAGAATCCCGTGATTGTTTCGACGCGACTATCGACGTTTTGTTACATCAAGCATGTCGCGCAAAAGGCACAAGTCAGATCTCAAAATCTCTTAAGCTGAAGCGGCGCCGCATGGGATGGCACGCGCTGTCTCGTATACCTTCCTCAAAGCAACGTCAAACCGGAAGACATCGCCAAAATCAGCTTGGTTTCAGCTAGCTGTTTAGCCAAGCCGCTACAAACATATGTTGGGTGAGAATATTAATAGTACAGAAACTTTTACCCCAGGTATTTAAATAGTGGTAAATATTGAAGAGGGACAGCGCTTCCAGCACTACCATTCGCCATATCTGGTGAGCTTGCTAGGCAAACTGATGATGGACCGATTGCTTCTACCTCTGCTGGCCTCGCGGCCTCCATGGTTTCTCCTGCCAAATCCAAACGTTCTAATCGATCTCCCAGAAGATGATAATCTGCTGTGTGCGTGATTGACATGTTTAAGGTACAGGTTGGCAGCGAAACCAGCAGCGCACACAATGAAAAAGATGACACCCAGAATTCCACCAAACCAGCCATAACCGCCATCATCTTGACCAGGAACTCGCACATTCATCCCAAACAACCCGGTAATCAAATTCAAAGGCACTAAAATCGTACCTAGTAGTGTTACACGTGACAGCATCTCAGTTACCTTGTTGTTTTCGTAGAAAGACTCCACCTGAAGCTGTGCCAAATAATTCGAGTGTGATCTGCTGAATATCTTCTCGTAGGAGAGAAGAGATTGGAACATAGTAATAATATGATCCTGAATATCACCAAGGTAGAGTGCAATATCCGCGCGAGGTTGTGCAGAAACACGAGACTGCGCTGCCAAGTTAGTGTGTGACTGGAGGGGCCGTAAGGCCTCGTCTTGACATCTCTTTGCAAACATCTTGATGACATCAGCTTTCCCTTGCAGCAGCCTCATTAAAGTCATGACTTTTCTTCGCGACTCGCCTATCCTTAGCAGCATAGCACCAAAGTCGTTTTCTCTCGAGAGAAACACAGAGTCTTCAATCGCATCAGCTTCATACTCTATTGCGTGAATCACTGGCGCAAATCCATCAGTAATATCATCAATTAAGGCATAACATAGCCAGTCTGCGGAAACATTAACATAGTCCCTTAGCTGTCTGACTCTTCGTCTCACGTTGGCAGGATGCGCGACCGGCGAAAAGTGGAAAGTTAGTATACCATTGCGGAACACAACAATATACACATTTATTGGCTCAAGGAAATCTTCACTTTCCTTGTCTGTCTCAAAGGTATGGAAACACACAAAGTAGTATGTTTTAAATAACTCAACCTTTTCACGTGTCTCTTGCATCCGAATATCTTCAGCTGTCAACGGGTGAATACCAAAAGCCTTAGCTAGCATTTTCATTTCGCTGTCTGTAGGGCAAATGCAGTCCAGCCACCAAATTGCCTCATCTTTTTGGAAAAGTGACCGAAATGGCTGCCCTGGCTGTACCAGGGACGGAATGTCGGGAGCATGAATTGTCTCCTCATTCTCGGACGAAAAAAAGCTGAAACGGTCAGGTAGAGCTGACTCTCTTTCGAAAGGCGCCTTTTCGAATGTAACATTATTAGCTCCCACGTAGTCAGATCCGTTGCTGTCCGAATTAGTACTAGTGTAGGCAGAATCGTGTGGACTCTCATTAAGCGATTTCTCGTCGTCCTCTATATTCGCCGACTTCGGGGTATATTTTAAGGCAGCCGTACTGATTTTTTCCGACCCTGTAGCTCTCGATCCTCCATGATTTAGGAGTCTCAGATCCTCTTCCCGTTTCAACAGAATTTCGTTTTCCTGCCTTTGCTCCTCAATGAATTCTTCGATTTCATCGAAGTCGATGCCCTTCACTCTAATGTGCTCTGGTAGCATCGGGAAACACACATCCTCCTCAGTTTCTTGTGAGTCTCTCGAAGCATGGGAATCCATGTCACTGTCGGTATCATTCGCCTCCTTTGACGCTTTCACAGCCCTTTTGGAACGGTCGGACTTGCTTGACGTCCTGGAAATGCTCCGCGTCAGGTTGTTACCCAAGGTGATTCCGTTGGATGGGCTGGCCACCGCACTATTTGAGACAGTGTTTGACGTTAGGAGAATCCCACCTGGAACAGAGTCTTCTCTGGGGCGGATGAACGACTTGACCTGCTCGCTGAAGGAGCGCGATCTCGTTTTGGTGCGGCGTCTTCCGGGAAAACCTACCTGAGGCGCCATTGAAGACGGATCTTGTGGCATGTGGCTCTGCTGTCCCGATGCACTGTACCTGGAAGGCAGTTTCAGGTCGTATCCCTCGTCATCATCGTCGATCGCTATCATACTGCTCAGCAGGTCTCTGGAGTCAAGCATATTTTCGGGCCGCTTGTGGCTCGGCTTCATGTACAATGGCCCGCCTTCCTCCTCCTCCTCGTTTATTGTTTGTCTCGCCGCCGGTGGTGGATTGGCGGCTTGGGGGTACTGCTCTGACAGTTTTCTCGAATCTGTTTTCACAGGGAGGGTCAGAGCTTGGTGTCTGTGGTCGTTCAGCCCGGAGTCACCACTGATGTCCGAGTGGATGGACGCATCGTCGTTGGAGGAGGTGACAGAAATGACCGGGGACCCCGATCTCGACGACTCGTGGTCGGACGAGGACATTCTGCCGTGTTCGGGGGGGGGGACTCGCTAAAAAGAAAGAGCCTGTTTTTTTTTCGCTTTCAAGTAATAGAAGAAGCAAGACAATCAATCACCAGGGGAGGGGGGGGGGGGAGAACTCACCTCTAGCTCACAGCTGCGAGCATAAGCAAGTGCTACCAACGGGATACGCTGTAGCAGGTAACCGCAGCGCTCACACTGCAACCACTACTCTCGAACCTTCTCCCAGGAAGCTCATAAAACGGGGGAAAAAAACACAGGCAGGTCAAACACCACGCCCTTCAGCAGCACAGACTCTCCACTGAACAACCGCGCCGTGTCTCGAAGCCACACAGACGCTGCCCTCCAACACCTCTCCAAAGATCACCTTCGTAGACAGTTTCTGGAAAGCTCGCCCTCGTCGTCTTCACCGCGTTCTTCAGCAGCGTCTTATCGTTCTACATAAAACAGACAGGCTTTTTGTTCTTTCTTTCTCTCTGATTTATTTTATTACTCTCTCTCTTGAAAAGAAAAACGCACATGTGCCCCACCTCCCCTTGTGGAAAATTTTTCGTACACCCGTGCACCACAAAAACAGAGCTCTCTCCCTTTTATCTACAGTACTGTATGTACATGGTTCTAAGGAGAAAGAGACGTCAGGACAGTTCCAGAGTGGTAAGTGCACCCAGGAGTATACGCAGACAGCAACTGTCATCAGCTAATAAGCACACAATCTAAGTCATACATAAGCTGAAAACACACAGCAGAGATCAATACAGGCCATCCGCATTGCGAACAACACAGCCAGGCGCACCAGCGACGCGGCTGACAAGCTTGCCAATAGTAAAAACCTTCTCTCCAGCAGCTTCGAGTCTCCTGCTCACCTCCCCTACACACTCCGGCTTCACAACAGCCACCATACCTACACCCATGTTCAGCGTGCGCAGCATGTCAGTGATCGGCACAGACCCTGTTCTGCCCATCCACTTGAAAATCTCAGGAACCTCCCACAGAGAAATGTCCACCTCTGCAGCCAGATGCTCAGGAAGCGCTCTTGGTATATTTTCAACCACTCCACCTCCCGTGATATTTGCCAGACCAAGAATCAGATCGTCCCTCACAACTGGAAGCAGCTGCTTCACGTAAATCCTGGTCGGTATCAGCACCTCCTTCCCTATAGTAGAGCTGGGGTTCCAAGGCGCACTGTCATTAAGCTCAAATTCAGTGCTCTCTATTATCTTTCTCACGAGCGAGTAGCCGTTGGAGTGTATACCATTGGAGGCCAGCGCCAAAAGCACATCGTCCTCAGCCATCGAGTCGGTCTTCGGAAGGACACTGCCTCTGGATACAGCACCAAATGCAGTACCATTTGTGTCATAGTGGCCTGGTGCATACATACCAGGCATTTCTGAGGTCTCTCCTCCAACCAATGCGCATCCGGCGAGCCTGCATCCTGCAGCAACACCCTCAACAAAATCGGCCGCCACTTTGGTGTCTAAGTGTCCTGTAGCGAAGTAATCCAAAAACATAAGCGGCTCAGCACCCTGAACCACAAGGTCATTCACGTTCATAGCCACAAGATCAATTCCCACAGTGTTGTGAACATTCATAATCTGTGCAATCCTGAGCTTGGTGCCTACACCATCTGTCGCTCCCACAATTAGCGTGTCAGCGAGCTCGTATCCAGATGCCTTGAGATCAAAAAGACCACCAAATCCGCCTATCTCTGCATCTGCACCGGGTCTAGCAGTGGACTTCACAAAACCTTTGATTTTTTGTACAAGAAGATTTCCGGCATCAACAGAAACACCCGAGTCTTCATAGGTGATCCCAGCGGTTTTCTTAGCTTCCGCTTTGCGAAACGCGCGATGAGCAATATCCTTTCTGAAGTATTTTCCTTCAAACGATACTTTATCTACCCCAGCATATGCCTTTTTCACAGCGTCTTGCAAAGAATCGGCGATAGCTGTCGACGCAATTACTCTTCCACCAGCAGTGACAACTTCATTTCCGGACAGTTTGGTTCCAGCATGGAAGATATAAGTGCCATCAGAAAGTGGCTCTTCAACAGATATTTTATCTCCCTTCTTGTATGCCTCAGGATAGCTTGCAGCTGACATCACCACTGTAGCACTCGACTTGGAGTCGTAGACTTCAAAGTCTATACAGTCCAATCTGTGCTGGACAGCAGCAAGCATTATGTCAAGCAAGTCGGTCTTCAATAATGGAAGGACGGTTTGTGTCTCTGGATCACCAAATCTCACGTTGTACTCCAAAACCTTAGGAACTCCCTCAAGTGTAACCATGATACCCACAAAAAGGCAGCCTACCATCGGATAGCCTTCTCTACGCATGCCGTCAATGGTGCGTTTCAAAACTGTCTCGCGGATCTCGGCCAATAGACGAGGAGATGCAATTGGCGTTGGCGAGTAAGCACCCATCCCCCCTGTGTTAAGACCTGTGTCACCGTCGCCTATTCTCTTGTGATCTTGTGCGGGAGGTAGGTCAACATAAGAATAACCATCACTAATGCACAGAATTGATAACTCATCTCCTTCGAGAAACTCTTCAATCACTACCTCATCACCCGCGGATCCAAAATTTCTGTCCACCATGATTTGCTTTATGGCATCGTGGGCCTCTTCCTTATTCTCAGGGATAAGAACGCCTTTTCCAGCAGCAATTCCAGAGGCCTTTATCACCAATCTATGATTGGACTCATCAATATAACGCTTCGCAGCTTCGTAGTCTGTGAAGTTCTGATACTCAGCGGTGGGGATACTGTACTTCTTCATGAAGTCCTTTGAAAAGGTTTTTGAGCCTTCCATTCTGGCAGCGTCCTGGCTTGGCCCAAAAACTGGGATCCCTACTTTCGTGAAATACGCCGCAATGCCATCAACCAAAGGCTGCTCAGGGCCCGGTACGACCAACCCAACATCGCGCGACACTGCAAACTCCACTAGCTTGGGAAAATCCTCAACGGATGAGCCAATGGGAACAGTGGTGACGTTAGACATCGTCGCAGTGCCTCCATTACCGGGAGCAACGTATATCTGGCCAGCCAATGGAGATTGGCTTATTTTCCACACGAGAGCATGCTCTCTACCTCCATTTCCTACCACTAGAATGTTGACTTTGCTTGCCATATTGGGGACACAGATCACGGAAGAGAACAGCAAGTTTTCCCAGCGAGTCACGCGGTGAACTTCCCTACCTCCAGATCTCTCTATTGGATGCTCGCTGTGTTCAGAACCATGCGAAAGCGTCACTTCGCCTAATATTTATTTTTTTCAATGAAATAAATTGACCTAAAATTTTTCTTATTGATTTCTTGACTTCTCCTGGATTTATATTATCTCTCTATCTGTGAATTTGTTTAGACTGTCAAGATAGAAATCAGACCTCCCCGCGCTCTCCATAATTTTTGGGTGCGATTCTTTTTTTATTCTTTCCGCTGCAAGCTGGATCATTTTTTGCGTTTACAGCTTCATCGAACGTATTGCTGTCTGAGACCGCGCGGCTGGCTTGGATACTGAAGAACTGCCCCTCTTAGATGTTTGGGACGAGTGCCCGCCTCGACGCCCTCCAAAATACGCTGACTTTCCTCCCCGGAAGCTACCCTTACCAGATCTGTTCGCAGACCTTCCCCCGCGTCCACCTGAGGCTCGCTGGCTTGATCTCTGAGAGGAGCTATTAGCACTTCCGGACGCGCCAGCCTTTCCCCTTCCCTGGCTTCTGGGTGTTGTGGCATTTCCGCCCGCCTGGGCACGCTCGCTTCCAGAATAAAAGAACTCGGTCAGCTGACTCATTATTGCAGAATTGTCAAGCTGCGATGGGGCAGACGAAGATATTATCTCGAGCTCATGACTATTCCGACTTGTGCTTTGTAGACCGTCTCTTTGCGTCTTCATTATCCTCAATATCTTTTCAAACTTTTTGAAGTACTGTATCTGCACAGGCTCTATACCATCGAGCTCCCTGAACTGCTTCTCTGTAACGGGGAGCTTGATGGCCATATCTTTCAGAGTCGTGTCTGATGCCATTGTGGATTCTCGAGAATGGCTCAAATTAGTAGAGCACATTGTTCGATGATCTCTCAACTTGGAAAAACACTGGTTGATGTGTTCCAGTAGCCGAGGCTCTGCATTTTGGTAACTCCCTTTGGTGCTGCTCTTGCTCGAGCCACTGTAAAGCTTACTTGCGCTTGTAAACCTAGGAAGCTCATTTTCCTTGTTAGTTCCATGGTACAAATCATGGCTACCAGGTCTTTCGTGCGAAGTATGAGAATGGCTGTGACAATGCGAATGACATTGAGCTGAGTGCTGCTTAATAGCGTTGAAAGCCATGATGATCTTCTTTTTTGAACTTATAACTTCCCCGGAGTTCTTTCCAAGAATAAGATAGTTTGTGGCAAATCCAGCACCATTCATCACTGATTTTTCCTCCAAGTAACCTTCGCGGAATAAATGGAAAAATATTCTCTCAATTTCAACTTTAGACATGTCTTTTCCTCTTCCATGGAACTCATTGTTATGCAGACCAGAGTTCACAATCTTGGCACTCCGAGATCCCTTGAAAATATCTTGACATTGAATGACAGTAACATTCTCGTACTGAACCGTTCTGACGAGCTTCAAAATATCTTTAGCAACTGAAGTAACATCCCTTTCTTCAACAGTAACATTGTCGCAGTGTACACAATTATCGCAAAGTTTATGACAATCCTTTCGATCGAATGTCTCATTGAAATATTGTAGCACTTGTTGGCGTCGGCAATCTGTGGTATTTTCACAATACTGAATTACCTGCCGCAACTTGTTTATATGTTGCTCTTTGTTGACTCTACTCAGGTCCTTATCTCTTTGAATCATACCTTGTAAAGTTCTTGCATCCCTCATACTGTAAAACATCAAACATTCAGAGTTCTTGCCATCTCGTCCTGCTCTACCTGTCTCTTGATAATAACCTTCTAAATTTCTAGGAAGCGTTAGGTGTAAAACATAACGCACATCAGGTTTGTCAATTCCCATTCCAAATGCTACGGTAGCACATATAAGTTTGACACGGTCCCGCTGCCAATCAAGCTGAACCTTTTCCCTTTCCTCTGGAGCCATTCCAGCATGATAATAATCTGCATGTATACCAAAGTCCGCCAACCTGGCTGCTGTTTGTTCACACGAATTCTTTGAGTGACAATAAATGATGCCGGTAGAATTCTTATGTCTTCCATTGATTATTGCAGCAATGTCTTCCATCACAGACTTTTTCTTAATAATCACCCCATAGAAAAGGTTCACCCGATTGAAGCTCTGCTTAAAAAACTTAGGTGTCTTCAAATTCAAGTTGTGGATGATATCCATTCGAACATGCTCATTCGCTGTTGCTGTTAGAGCCATGACTGGAATGTCAGGGTACTCGGTCTTGAAATAACTTAGTGCTTTGTAGTCAGGTCGAAAATCATGTCCCCAGGATGACACACAATGTGCTTCATCCACCACAACTCGAGCTAACCGGCCATCTCGATACAACTTCGCTATTGCTGACTTGGCCATTCCACTGACGCTAATCATCTCTGGCGATAGATAAACCAAATCGAGGTGCCCGTTGATAAATAAGTTGAACGTTTGCTTTCTTTGAGCAGCTGGGGCCTTTGAGTTAATCATGGCGGCTTTTATATTCTTTTCTAATAAATGATGAACCTGATCCTGCATTAAGGAAATCAAAGGCGAAATGACTATTGTTGTCCCGCTTGTTTTTCCTGATTTGACTAGAGCAGGAAGCTGATAGCACAAAGATTTACCACCTCCGGTAGGCATGAGCACAAACACGTCTTCCCCAGACAAGGTAGCATTGATCGCTTCAAGTTGATTGGATCTGAAAGAGGACAACTTAAAAACGGTCTTCAATTTTGAATAGACCTCTGGAGTCCACTCGAATTTTCCCATGAATTTTTTATAAGCCTCTGGGTTGACGTTAGTTAGCTCTTCTATCCCGTCATTATCATCATGGCTTTCTTCTGGAACAGGGAAGACTTCAATAGAGCGTCTAGCGCGGTCAGATTGTTTCAGTGCTTCATTTTCAGCATCGCTATCCCAAAAAGGCTCCTCGTCAAGATCTATAACTTCTAATTCCCTCTCTTCATTTAGTTGTGTAATGTAATCGCTTCGACTATCGTCATAAATGTTGGCGTCGTCATCATCATCTATAATATTTTCATGATCAGATGTACTCGAAATAGGTGTCACCATTCTCAGGTCTTCTATTGGCTCATCAAAATCTTCAAATTCAGATGAATCTTTCAGGTTATCAATCTCGCTTTGATTAATCTCCTCAACTTCGTCATTATCCTGACAGTCCTGAGACGCACCTTCATCCTTATAGGATTCATCTATTGACACATCGTCTTGAACAATAAACTCATCCAGTTCTCTTCTTTCTTGACTAGTCATGTCATCAAGTTCATCATCATCTGTTTCACATTCAAATGAGTCCTCAGGCTCATCTTGTGTAAGATCTGTAATTTGTGAGTCAATCGCAGGAGCCGTGGCAGAGGGTAAAGGGAGAGCCGGAACTTTGAACATTTCCATATCAGGTACTGTACTCGTACACTCTGGAACTTCAACTCGAGCCTCTGTCACCTTACTGTTTTCTCCAGCGTGACATCCATGATCGCAACAGTGATGTGCTGTCTCTGTGTCAGGTTGGCCAGCGGAGGGGGCATCATCTTGTTCAGGTACCTTTGTAGAGCTGGAAAGAAACACATCGAGTTGATTCTTTGTAGCGCGCAACAATGAATCTGATTCTTTCAGGTTAACAGATAAACTCGCTCTCTGTTGTCTCTTTGTGTCCTCTGATATGGATGTTGACTCATCAATAGCTATGTTTTTACGCAGCAACGTGACAAGACGGTCGTATCGCTCTTGAAGCTCAAATTGAAATTTGACTAACGTGCACAGTTCAGACTTCGACATGGAGTCAATAGAATCTAACCATTCGTTACTCTGGCTCTTTGATGTAGGCGTTGAGGTAATGCTGGCTGCGGAAGAAGCCAAAACTGACATAGATGTGGGATCAGAAGCAGGCAGGGAAACAGCCCTCAAAGTTGGATGGTTCCCGCTGGATGACCTTTTAGCAAGTAGTTCCTCCAGTTCTTCTTCATCAGAGAAGAAGGTATCTTCCTCGTCAGCAGCATTTTCCTGGAAGTTTCTTACTCTTTTCAAAGCGGGTAGTCCAGTGCTGTCGGTCGTTCTTTTTCGGACAGGGTCAGGTCTTTGCGGCAGCGAGCTATTGGAATCAATTTTGGCTGTCGGTGGCATCATTCTCTCTTCCTCGGAGGTCAAGTCGATGATGGGTTTGGAGCGTTGCCCCAGCACTGAGTCGGCTCTCTTCTTCATGATCTCTGAAGCTAGCTCTTGGTCCTTAAGACTATTTGCCGGGGATGCCCTGGCTAGAGACGACCTTAATGCTGGAGATCGTCTGCTCGTGGAAGATGCCACAGAGTTGGCTCTGAGGGTTTGCACACTGTCACCAGTAGGCTGTGTGGGAAGCGGGGCAGCTGTTGCTGTTGCTGTTGCTGTTGGTGGTGCGTCTTGGTGGATCAAGGGTTCTCGGGCATTTTCAACACGTGTAGTAGCTCCCTCGGAGAGGTCATCATCAGACACGCTTCCTATAAACGCTGGAACATCTGCAGCGATAGCTGCTGCCGAGGCCCTCTGCTGCTGGTAATGCTGAAGTTCTTCTCGCGTCAGATCAGGGAGACGAGTGTGAGGCCTGGGTATCGCAGACCCCGTGTCTTTCAGCCAATTCAAGTGCTCTTTGTGGTTCGTAATCATTGAAAAGCCTGTGATATATACAACACAAGCTCTCAAATAGGATGCCAGCAGGCGTGACGATATACGTTTGAAACCCGGCCTCCGTTCAATACTCCCTCAAGAGGCAAAGATAAATAGGTTCACTTATTATATGTCCCAGTACTTGGAAACCCAGTTTTTTTGCGCGACTTGTTTATGTTTCCTTGTATTGGGAACTCGTATTACGTAATGGTTTATATGGTACAATCTCAACACGGACTTGATGCTTAGTCTCTTGGGAAAGTACGATCAGCGGTAGCTTATTTCTCCAGGACATCTCATCAGAAAGTGAATGGGGGAGGGAGGGAGAAAGGGGAAAAAAGAGCCGTAACGGCCACAATGTACAACGTGCGTTCGTTGACAATACACGTGCTCCCATTCAGAACGTATAAGTACACATATATTCTTCTTTTTCAAGACTGTTTTGAAAGTATATATACTCAACTATATATGTTCAAGTGTGAGCCAACTTCATGCGTTTTGAAAGATCCTTCTGTCAACACACATAAAGTTGGTTCATCGTAAAGATGATTGGGGGGGGGGGGGAGGGGGGAAAGCGTCAGAAGCCAAGTAACGTGTAAGGGCAGCGACACTCAAAGTGCCTGGCACAGACAGTCAAATAAATTTGAACTGAACGACCAGAACAAGATAGTTTGCCAAAAATATGTTTGAGTAACAAATAAACATTCTCCCAGTAATAGGAAGAGTTTCAGTTGTCACACTGAAAAGAACAGATACTACACTTGATCTAAGCCAAAAGGCAAAGAGATCTTGAAGAAAAAAGAAGAAGTCAAAAGACGTGAAAAATTTGACCTCCAACAGAGCGGGGCTTCGCCTCCTTATATACTCCAAAAAGTCGTGCACCCACCAAATCTAGCGATAATAAACATCTGATTACATACGCAGAGCTTTTACTCTTTCCAGCGATCTCGGTATGGCGCGAGGAGTGGAACGCGAGCGAGAAGGAAGGACTGTTTGTGTTTGACGTCCTTGAGAGCTCTAAGCGATGAAGCGCAAGCCCGATCCAGGCAAAATCTTACTGGGAGGGGGGCGGGGGGGCTGCCTGATCTGCGTGGGCCGATTGTTAGCAGGGCTGTGTTTTTTTTTTGAAGGGTGGAAGGTATTTCTGAAGCTACAATACCTTGCGAAGTCCTCGGATAAGCTAAGCTGCCAACCCGGAACTGAAAACAACAAACGGGTTAGCACTCTTTGCCCCAAGAGGAAAAGCTGCAGATATGCCAGCACTGCTGGCATCCTTCAGAAGAAGGCGACTTGTCATTTGCATATTGTTTGCGGTCCTGCTCTTCTTTCTTCTTCCTACTCCAAGCCATGTTACTAAAGTTGCATCTGATTTAAATCATCCTCGGCACAGCAACGAATTGAGGGATGATAATACTGATCTGAGTGATGATTCGGCTCCTGGGGAGCTGCAAGGCAAGACATCAGATGAAAAAACCGCTCCCGACTTGTCTAGCTTGCGAGTGCAACATGGCAGATTGGCTAACTCCCAGCTTCTTTCATCGAATCTCCATGTGAAGCCTCCAAAATATAACTATGATGCGGCAGCGAACCGCATTTACGCGCTGCTGGAGTCATCCTATGATTTGGACAGCCTGCCAATGCAGGAAAGATGCAAGTTGTATTTCCATCAACTGTATAGCTCCGAGCCAAACTGGTCTGTCCAGCCGTTTTTGTCTTCCTATACTAATAAAGAACTCATGGATATGGTGAATAATTTCAAGCACCTGAACGTTTTCACTAAATGCTATATCGGCGATCACTCATCAGATGCGGTGAGCAATGGATTGAAGGATCTTCACTCTCTTCAATATCTCGATATTGAGACTCGGGTTTTTCCATATTCTACTAGGAAGTCGCCGATTTTCGTAAGATGGACAGGCGAGCAAGTGATCGGGCCACCGGATATAGCGAAGTACATGGGACCAAACGCAAAGAACCCACCTTTATCCAAGCTGCATCCAAAGAATCTTGAAGTGAGAGAGCCTACGAGTGATGTGGCCTTAGACCCATCAGTTCCCTTTTTCAAGCAATACAAGTCCTTAGCTAATGGGAAGGGTATTGCCATTTCATGCACAGAGAAATTTGTTAATGACACACTCTCTTTGATAAGGTCGCTGAGATCAACCGGTAGCAAACTGCCAGTGCAGATTATTCACCGAGGAGATTTGTCCTTGCAGTCTCAATGGAGGTTGGTTCAGGAGGCAAGAAGAACCGATCTTTACGTCCCCCAAGAAGAATTTACTTTACTGAAGCAAATGGATCACGAGGACTTTGACGCGAAAGTCCCACAGATTGAGCTCTGGCTTGTTGATATTTCAAGAGCCATAACTACTGATAGCGAGGCCTGGTTTCAACGCTACTACAACAAACTGCTTGCTTCCGTATTCAACTCATTTGAGGACCTTGTGCTGCTTGACTGTGACGTAGTTGTATTTCGACCGCCGGAGCGGTTCTTTGAAAGCTCTCAGTACAACAAGTCTGAATCACTCTTTTTCAAAGACAGAAACCTACCGCAAAAAGTGTTTCCGGAATTCATCGACTTTCTCAAACTGGTACTCCCTAGGAAAGTGGACACCGCATTCTTTGATATTCCTGGGGCCACTTACAAAACACTTGGAAGCAAATATTTCACATTACTTTTTGGACATTATATGGAATCTGGAGCTGTGGCGATACGCAAGACACGGTATTGGCCCGGATTATTTGCATCGTTATACTTGAGCCAGGTCCAGCCTGTTCATGAAAATGTATGGGGTGACAAAGAGCTGTTTTGGTTGGGACAGTCAATTTCTGGGAATGAAGATTACCTATTCAATGACAACTGGGCCGCATCTGTGGGGATGCTGACCGCTACACGATCCAAAAAGGGGTATGTTTCTCAAGAACTTTGCTCAACTCATCCTGGCCATATTTCCTCGGACACAGATAGGCTGATATGGATCAATTCTGGAATGTTAGTATGTCGAAATGCAGAGACGTATGATGCAGACTTTAATGTGTACAAGTCACCCCTTGGATTTGGCAGCGAGGAAGAGTTACGTGAACACTACAACTCACAACTGAGAATTGAAAGTGCCATTATTCCACCTGACGCCATGTACTGGGTAGAAAACTACGAAGAGCCGGTCGAGCCACATATGGGATTCATCAAACAATACAATTGTGCTGCCTACATGTGGTGTGCTTATGACAAAATTGGTGCTTCAGAAATGCCGGAGCACCAAGGCAGAGTGTTTCATTTTGATGAGAGAGATATATTACTGTTCAACTACGTGGGAAAGGTCTACCTAGGCTCATCTGAGGACGCCTAAGTTGTATTTTCTCGTTGTACTTCGATCAATAAACGGTTGTTACTTTGAATAAATTGCGCCAGTTGACACGTTCTGGTGTCACACATATGTGCAATACAGTGACGATCTAAATATCATCAGCTTCGTAATCGTACCCCTCATCATCGTACTCACTGGTTTCACTGGCATTGTCATCATTGATTTCATCACGTTCATCACTGTCATTGGCATCGCTTGATCTTGACCAATCATCGCTTTCGGCCTCCTGGTCACTTCCCCCTTCCGTTTTTGTCCCGGTTTCATTTTCATAGGTTTCATCATCACCATCATCTCCACCTTCCTCTTGTATTCTGGCAGCCAAGAAGTTCTCCGCATCTCCATCGTAGACTTTGCAAAACATCACTGGTGCGCCGCATCTGAGACATTTCCAGTATCTGTCTTCGAAATTCTTGTTGCCCCGTGCTCTGTACTCCTCCAGCTTGCTGACCAGGGCGTAATAGGAGTAAATATGACCACAGTTGGTAATATAAGGATTCGTGATCAAATTATCGTCAATAGAGACTTCGTTGGAACTGCCGCCAGCTTCAAGCAATGCATTTTGGTAAGAGATCGCACAGCAGCGAGTTGGCAAGAACTTGAACGTGGCCCTCTCTTGTTCGGAGACGCCAGTCTCCGTGTTTGAGTCCTTTTTTATGAGCCCAACCAGCCGCCGCGAGAATCTCGGAAGCGACAGCATAGGCATTATGAATACGATGAATTCAGTCAATGTGTTCCACACAAGTTGTCTGTCCTGAAACTCGTACGAGATTGTCTCCGGATTGGACGCAAACGACACCTGGGTTGAGACGAGCGCCTTGTACTTGATTTTCAAAAGCCGGGTGAGAAGAGTAGGGTAAACTCCGTTGATTAAGAAGAGCAGTGTGTTTCCAAAAGTAAGCACAGTGTATGCTCGGCGAATGTTGGGAAGCTGTTCTCGCAGAACTTTGGACAGTCGGTTCAACAATTGCTTGGCGCCCAGGAGAGTCGATCCCTCCGAGTAGTGCGCAGCTTCGTCCGCGTCTAGATCCTCATCGTCTAGCCCGTAGAGGTACGACTCCAGCCGTTTGAAGAGATGGTTCAGAATGATGCTGAGGAGCAAGAGCACTTTTTTCACTTTCGACAGTTCGTTTTTCGTCCGTTTGTTCACGTCCCCGCCGTCGAACATGACCAGGTTCTGAAGAGAGAGTCCGTAGGTGGAGTTCTTATTCCACACGGTGACCTTAAATATGACGAGTTCCAGTAGCAGGCGCAGGTCGCTGCCAAACTGTGAGTACAGCTTCTGGATCACCGCGGGGAGCTTGGAGCTGCCGAGCGACTCTGTGAGCTGCTTGTTGAGCATCTCAAACACCTCTGCATCCAGAAGCTTTGAGTCCAGCTGCAGAACACGGTTCGGGGGGTTCACCAGCGGGAACCTCATGGTGTGCTGCGTTGCGTGTACTCTGAAGCACAACGGGGGTGGCGCATAGACCAGTTGCAGAGCCGTGCACCTTTTTGCTGTTATACCTTGGGCTAAATGTTTCTGCCCTGCCTGCCCTCTGCCATGCTCTTTCTTCTCTGCCCTGCCGGCTACTCTTTACGAATTTGCACAGGGATGGGGTAACCCCAAGTCTGGGATCGGTACTGCCCATCCTTGATCCCAGGGCCGGGTAATCTTCTATGGTGGATTACGTAATTGTCTTGTTGTAGATTACGTAACAATATTTTTTTTTTTCTAAAGGAAATAGACCCGTCTATCGACCATTCGCTGATACGTAAATATATGTGAGCGGGAGGTGTCTCTTTCTAAGGCATTTGGTGGGCCAGTTTGGCTTGAGTAAAGTGGTATTTGGGCAGTGCACATACAATAAGGAAAGAAACGGCTGAGACTAGTAATGTGGTGGTGAGAACACAAGTTCAAGTATCGTTGCACGTCATAAGTAGTAAAGTCAAGGTTTTGAAACTTTACCGATCCCACCAGTGTCTGGGATCACTCTCCTTGACACGTGATCCCAGAAAAAAAAATGATTTTTTTGCGATCCCACAGTTACCCATCTCTGGCATCCTCGAGGTTAGCGTCGATCGGCGCGTCGCCCGCGGGACGGCGACGCTGCTGGTGGCGATCGCGGTGCACGGGTGTTGTGTCTGCTGCTGGGCTGTGCGCTTTGCGCGCTCACGCACCACTGTAGCGAGCTCTGGCTGAAAAAAAAAAGGAGAGAAAGAAAGAGAAGCGTTATCAACCCAGCCCCCCAGCGCGTCTGGCCGTCTCAACCCGAAACGCTCCGCTCGCACTGCCGTCCCCCGCCTGAGAATGCCTCCGTCTGCCCGCCAGTAACCCACGTGATACGCCCACGTGACACACACACATACACACACGCGCCTACTAAATGCTCCGGCGATGGCTGCCTCCAAGAGCACCCCCTCCACTTGCTCCATGGGCACGGCCGCACAGCACTGGCGGCGGCTGGCACGCCGTGCTCGCACAGACCCATGACCCGCCCGCTAACGCCTGCCGCCTCGCAGCCCTCGAGGCCCACATCCTCGCACAGCTCGGATCAGACGCGCTCTGCCCCACGTTCCGCGCCGCCTTCCGCTCAAAACTGGCCTGGTACGCAGGCATCCTCAACAGCAACGCCGCGCCCGCGCACAGGTACTCGCTCAAGCAGATCAACGAGACCCTGCGGCGCTCGCCAGCAGCACAGCCCAGACAGCAGCGCATGAGACTCAAGCGCCACCTCCCGCCCTACCACCTCCACTGGCTCATATCCAAGCACATCGCAGAGCGCGAAATGCACAACCTCGCCGCAGCCTACTTCGAGCTGCCCACGCCCCGGCCGCTGCACCTCACTGTCGACCAGCTCGAACACATGCTCTCCATCATGCTCAACTACAAAAGCTGCCAGGCCGACGGCATTGCCAAGGTGGTGGCCATCTTCCAGGACCTGCAGCAGCAGCACGTCCCGCTCACCGACTTCGAGCTGACAAAGTACATCTACCTCCGCACAAAGTTGGTGCAGGGCCCCACGGGCGCCGCCACCTACGGCCGACCGCCGCTCCGCGACATCCTGAAATTGCAAGAGACCGAGCATATCGCATTCAGCAACTCTGCCTGGAACGCACTGCTCAACTCGTACCCAGAGCAGCGAGACACAATACTGCAAGAGATGGCCCCTGCCACAACAATAGACAGAACGCTTCTGTACACTCTGCTCGCAGCTACAGACGACCTCAATCCGCTGTTGAACATCGTGGACTTGATGAGAATCAAGAGCATCCATCTTGACCCGCAGCTGTTCTCCCTGCTGCTCACGAAGCTGATTGAGCTTGGCCACATCATGACTTGCCGCGTGATACTCGACGCGATGTTCAGAGCCGTTGACCGCCTCGGAAGAAACACACCAGATGAGACTGCTGGCATCAACTCGATCAAGTCGACCCGCCTGTTTGTCCGCAAGGCTGAGGACTTCAATCGCCTGCTGAACTACCAGGCGCACTCAGCCTCGCCGGTGGAATCCGCCCTCGTGCCATATTGTATCAAGCCCACTCCGTTTCTGATGCATAGCTTCCTCACGGCAGATCTGTCGTCTCACCTGACAGCTGCAAAGCTGGACCACATTGACGAGCTTCTGAACAAAATGAAGACACACGGAGTGAGGATCCTAAACAAAACTGTGGTGGAGATACTACAGAAACAGGCGTGCGCGAGCGTGGAGCCTGGCCTTAGAGCGAAGCACCTGGATGTTGTGAACAACATTTTGCAGCTCTATCAAATGTCTAAAACGTTCAACTACAAGTTGGAACGGAAAGTGTTGGACAGCGCATACAACAAAGCCCATCTCACCCCGTATGTGCTAGCTGAGATGAGCGACACAGGCGAGGTCGTGTTTGATGTTGGCCACGGATGCGGCCAGAATCACGACCTCTATGATGATACAGTTGAGCAGCTCTCTGGCGCTCTCCTGAAACAGGTTTCCCCATGAACATGAACGAACATCAAACGCTCCTTGCTTCAAGGCCTTCTAATGACGGGTTGCTTTATAGATATATGTATATATATTAGGCCGCCAGCGAGCGATGCATCCAAATACTTCTATTGGCGTATACACTGTGTGCACTTCACCGCGTGTTTCTTTTCAAACCCTGGATGGCATCTATCGCGTTTCGCATAACTGCAAGGTCATCTGCAACTTCCTCTGGCTTTAGTCCCGGGCAGCCCTGGTAGCTCTTGGAGGTGAGCCGGCTGTTGGCCTTCTCTTGCCTCTTGATGAACTCCTCTCCGTACAGGAACTCGTTGATCTGCGGGTCTTCGGTGATCACGCGCGCGGAACCCGCAGAGTCCTCGCCGGCAGAGGAGGCATCAACGCTGCGGCTCCCGCCAACGCCGCTGGAGTGACCAGAGATGCCGAGGTGCCGGTTCACCTTCTGCCGCTTTCTTGTAGACCCAGAAGTGTATCCGGTCGCGGTTGCGGCCCCTGTTCCTGTGGCGGAATCGTACGAGTCCTCGCCATTGCTCACGGGGAAGGAGCCGTTGTCGTATCTCTTTGTGTGGTTTCGGCGCGAGCGTCTTTCGCCGGGGAAGAAGAATGAGGTTGGAGACTCGAACCCGGAATTGTACCCGTTGTCTTTCCCGTTTGTGTTGTCGCCGCCGTTGTTGTATCTCGACGACACGTGCGCTGTGGAGGTGGAGGAGGTGGCGATGTCAATCAGCGCCTTGTCCTCCTTGAGCTGCTTGATCTTCTTGAGGATGCGTTCTCGCAGCTTCTCCTTCACAAGCTGGATGACCTTCTCGCGCTCGGCGACAGCGTTGTCGTAGTCCTCTTTGAAGACCTTGTTGACAAACTGCACCTGGTACTCCTCTGCGAGCCGCAGCCGCACGAGCTCGCTGTCGCGGGTCTCCTGGCGGTCGCGCACCTGCTGCAGGTACTGCGGGTTGTCGCCGGAGTGCAGCGAGCTGAGCTTGTATTGCAGCTGAATCAGCGAGTCGCGGTAGTAGTAGTCCTTGTCGTTCTGGAACTGCTCCCCCATCTTGGTCAGCTTGGACTGTATCTGCTGGCGCCTCTTGTCTTTCTTAGACAGCTGCTGTGGCTGTGGCTGTGGCTGTGGCTGCTGTGATTGTTGTTGTTGTTGTTGTTGTTGTTGCTGTTGCTGCTGCGGCGGCGGCAGCGGCTGCTGCTGCTGCTGAAGCACGGCAGCATCTGCGCCCATTGCCTCGTCTGTCGTTATCCGGTTGCCGCTGTTAGTACTTGTGTGCATGTGCCGTTCCGCGCACGCGTCCGCCCGACTGGCTACTTACAACCGTGAGGTGCACCGTGATGCTGGTGGTCCATCTGGCGAGAAAGGGGAGGCGGAAGAGAAAGGAAGGAAGAAAAGGCCCTTGTCGTCCGTCAGTGGCCCGATTTCGCTCGGGGTTTCGCTCTGTCCGTGCGCGCGCTGGACTGCCCGCACCACTGCCACCGTGTCACCGCGGGACACACGCCTGCCGCTTCCGAAACACCGTCTCGTGCGCAGCAAAACACAACGTCTCTCTAATACTCCTCTTCTCTCTGTCTCTCCCTTTAGTTTCCTATACTTATACAGAAGTTTGTGTAGGGTAAGCGGAAAAAGGAAAGCGTCGTGCGCGGCCCAAAGATACCAAACCCTCCCTGTGCTGCGTGGGTCCTCTGTTTTGCCTATGCATCTACATCTCTGCACCAGACCACCAGTCCAAGGAAAAAGGGCAGAAGAAGAACATAAAACAGAAAGGTGGTGGGAGGAGGAGGCGACGGGGACGGGGGACGGAGATCAAGCTGATAAGGATTGAGTTGGTAGATGGATGGAATAGATGGAATAGATGTACATACATAAAACACAGGGTGTGGTGCGGCGTCGTCTTGGTGGCCGTCGCGCCCCGTTCAGCGGCCCTTCTTCAGGTCGTCGTCGGGCTCCGTGACGGTGGGCACCGCCTCGCCGTGGCCCGCGGCGACGGCAGCAGGCGCCGCCTCGATGGAGCTGATCGCGCTGCCGTCGCCCGCCCGGCGGATGATCTCGAGGTAGTTGTACGGCACAAAGCCAACGCGGCCGTCCCGGGAACGGCACCGCCACCACGAGGACTGCGACCCGTCCGGGTCTGTCTTGGCGAGAATCGCAATCAGATCGCCCCGCTTCAGCGCAAGCTCCATCTGGTCGTTCTCCGGGTTGAAGTCGTACATCACCCGCGCAAACTCCAGCTTGCGCGGATCGAGCGCGCTGCCGTCCACAGCTGCACCCACAGCACCGCTGCGGCTGCCCTCGAGAGCCACCGGCCCTCCCAGGAGCCCCTGCTGCTGCTGCTGCTGCTGCTGGGCAATGTGCGTCACGACCTGCTTCATCATGTACGGCAGGCCAAACACCGCGGCCAGAAACAGCACAAGCGGCTTGAGCGAAATTCTGTTGCGCGACGAGTTGTCTTTGCTAGGGTCCTGCCTGCTGCTGCTGCGGCTGCTCGCGCTTCTCGCGCTGCTGCCGGGGCCTGCCTCGAGTCTCCTTTGGAACTTCTTGAACTCCTCGACAGAGAGCGTGCCCTTGACGCCTCTGACCGCGCGCAGGGCCTTCTTGGCCCAGTTTATCAGTGTGTATATCCCGAGCAGCGAGCCGAGCGCCGTCTTGAGGTGCTGGAACTGCTCCGCCATGGAGATCATCGTGAAGAACGAGTTGTGCGTGGCGTAGTAGGTGCTCTCGAGCATCTGCGCGAAGCCGCCCACCGCGCCGATGAGGCTCTCGATCAGCTGGAACGTGGCCTCGGTGCCCTGCGTCAGCGACCCGACAACGCCCTGGTTCATCATCATGCCGCTGCTGCCGTACATGCCCGAGCCGCCGTAGCCCAGGCGCGAGCCGTACATGCCGCCGCCGTACATCGATGAGCCGTACATGCCTGAGCCGCCGTAGCCCATGCCCGAGCCGTAGAGCGAGGAGCCGTACATCGACGAGCCGTAGCCGTACTGCGAGTACGGCGAGGTGCGCGACAGCCCGGCGGCCACGGAGTTGAGCGTGCGCGGGGCGGCCGAGTCCTGCTGCGCGAGCGACGCTGGCTTCGCGGGCAGGTCTGGCGCTGCGCTGGCGGCGGTGCTGGCCGCCGCCGCGCCTGCCGTGCCGGGCAGCGACGACGACAGCCCTAGCTCTGCGTCCGCGCCCACCGCCGCGCTCTCGCCGCGCGCAGCCTCCCACGGCTTGGGTCTCGCGTTCGACATCGGTGCTGCTGGAGCTCTCGATCAAGGCTCCCTGGAGTGCTGTTGCTGGTGGTGGTGGTGGTGGTGGTGCTGCTGCTGTTGTAGTCGGAGGTGGCCCCTTCTCCGGTGTGTTTGAGCCTGCACAGCCAGACAGAGGAACGTCGCGCTGCTGCTGCTGCTGCTGCTGGTGGTACCTCAAAGAGAGAAGGCGCCTGCTGTCCGTGCTCGCTGCCTGCCCCTCTCCCAGCCAACACACCCTTAAACATGTCCCTCGCCAACTTTATGTCTACAACAACCCCCGATCATTCATTCGCTCTCTCTCTCTCTCTCGCACACACTGTCGCTTCTCCAACCCCTCCTCTGAAAATCATGTGCACCGGCTCCCACTTCCCAAACAGGCAACTACAAGTCCGCTCGCCCAATCTTTGAGCCGCGCACGCCCAGGCGGAGAAGCTTGCCGAGTGGCGCGCAAACACACCCGTACACCAGGGGAGAAAAGAGGTTTGTTTGGGTTGGCAGTCTGGTCTGCTGCTGCTGTTGCTGCTGCTGTTGCTATTGCTGTGTTTTCACGACAGCGACGCGTCGATAGACGCGGGCAGGTTACACACGCTAGGCAGGCATACTCCGTGTATACACACACACACACTCTCTCTCAAGAGGAACCCTACGATACACGCAATCCCACAGAGTCTTCGTCTTCTTGTAGCCTTTATCATACCCTGCTAAAGCTAGCTGGCCTAACGCGCTTAACGAACCACACAGCTGCGCAGCCACTCGTGCCGCTAGCCGCTCCAAATACTATACAGTTGCGGCTCCTTCACGCTCACAGGCTCCAGCGCCTCCGCCGCAAGCACGCGGCTGTCCGCGTCAGGAATGCCAGTCGCACCCTCGCCCACACCGCCAAGCTCGTTCTTCTTGCTGCTCACAATCACCCGCGGAGCCCGCGTCGCCTCCATCATTGCCTCCTCGCACAGCGTGAGGCCCTGGTCGGTCGCACCCAGCTCGCTCGCCTTGATCAACTTCGCCCTCACCGACGCAGTCTGCTTCCGCAGAGACAGCCGGTCAATCACCACATTGTGCTTCTCCAGCGCCAACTGCCTCTTCTCAGCCTCCAGCTGCTGCTCCAGCTTCTCCAGCTTCGCCATCTTGAGATCAAACCGTTTCAAGGAGAGCTCCATCACCTGCTCAATGAGAGCACCCTGCTTGCCGCGCTCCTCCTCGACCTTCGCGCCCGCGTTCTTCGCAACAGCACCAAGCGCCTTGTCAGAGTCCTCGCCTGACTGAGAAACCAGCTGCCTGATCATCTCCCTCACCGTCTCAACCAAGATGCCGCCGTGCGCGCTCTCGCGATCCTCCTCCAGAGAAATCTGGTTGAGCGCAGCCTGCGACATTTGCTTCTCCAAGTACCGGTCCTCTATCGGAAGCTGAATGAACTTGGCTATGCACTGCTCCTTCGTCCGCGTGCCCACGTGGCCAGAGATCGCAGTCCAGTCGTTCTGGTGCATCTCGATAGCCTCCAGCAGGAGCAAAACCTCCTGCTGCTTCCAAGGCTTGGTCTCCGAGTAGTTGTACACCTCCTCCAGCTTCACAAAGTCCGAGCTCTTAAACACAGAAGGAAACTGTGCGTCCTCAAAGGCCTTCGACGAGATGTTCTGTTTCGTTTTCAAGTTGTGGTACCTGGTCTCTGTGATGTCGTTTCCCGTGATGCTGCAATAGAGCTGCTTCAGACCGGCAAGGGCATTGGTTTTCGTGGTGTCCTCGCTGTTGAGAGTGAACGCGTCCTGCGTGCTGTCGTATATGTTGTGTCTCAGCTCCAGGTTCAGGGGGACGCCTTCTGGCTCTGTCTTGACGTGCTGGAGCTTTGGCTTCTTTGCCTGCGGCTCTCCTCCTGCTCCTTCTTCTTCCTTCGTCGCCTCCCTCTTCTGAGCGGGCGAGTGTACAATCTCAACATCGGCCGGTATGTATGGCTCCAGCCCGGCAGGCTTGTCGAGGGTGATCTGGAAGTGGCCCGTGTACTGGGGGCCGATCATCATGGGCTTTGTCTTTGGGTCGATCTGGTAGTTGATGAGCCCCCACTTCATCAAAAAGCCGTGGATTCTCATTATGGCCGTCACGTCGCCGGCCAGGCCGCGTCTCACGGCGGTGATCGTCAGGTACTCGATGGGGTTCAGTCTGTATGTGTGCACCATGAAGTCGCGGAACTGCTTGTACGTGCGCGGGGTCTTGAAGCGCGAGTCGCCCGAGAAAAACTCGGGCAGCGACCGCCGCTCGATCTCGTGGATCCGGTCGAGGTCGAACCAGCGCGCAAAGGAAGGCACCACCACGGGCTTGCTCTGCTTCGCGAGGAACATCCGCGCCTCGTCGTTGAGTGCCTCTATCTGCGCGTCGAGCTCTGTCTGGGTCATCTCGCCGGGTCCGGTCTCCACCGCGGCCTCCGCCGCGACCGCGACCTCAACCTCAGTCTCGCCGGCCGTGCTCTCTGGGCCCACGCTGGCCTCGGCACTCGTGTCTTCCGCAGCAGCGCCTGTCGTCATAATGGGTCCAGGCGTCACGGCGTGAGGGAGTGTATACGTGAATACGTGTCTGTGCGTGCACGTGTAGGTGAGCGTGTATGTGCTTACGTACGGCCCGCTCTCCGTCTCCGTCCTCTGAAAGCTCCTTTAAGCTCCTTTTTGGTGCCTGTGTTCTCTTTTGGCTTTTTCCTCTTCATCTTCTCCTTCTCTCCCTTCAAAGGAACAACGTTACAACACTGGGTGCAATGAAAAAAAGGAAAAGAGAAGAGGAAAAAAGAAAAAACACAGCCACACCCTACACCGCACACTTTGTCCGTGTTTTCTTTCTTTTTTTTGTTACGTCATCAATGGTGCACGGGTGTTTGCTGGTGTGCAGTGAAGGGGGGAGGAGCGGGGAGGGGGGAGGAGGGCTGAACCTGACTTGGCTGACGCGTCTTTTCTTTTCCTTCCAGGATGGGGGCCAAGAGGGAAAAGGTAAAAAAGAGAGAGCACCAGATCGGCCCCACAGAGGATCAGCTGCAGCACCAGCTACAGCACCGGTGACGACACAGCAGCTACAGCAGCTACAGCAGCACCAGATAATGCAAACATGACACAGGCGCAAAGGCACAACGCCCCGCATAACGCGCCGTACGACGCCCCGTACGAGCTCGCCACAAAGACAGAGGAGGAGCTCGAAGAGGAGCGCATCCTGCAGCTCCTGAGAGAGCAGACCGTCAAGCGGCACAACATGCCCAGCAAGGAGGAAGAGCAGTTTAACAGCCTGTCCAAGAGCTCCAAGCTTCAGAAGCTCGATGAGCTCGTGAAGCGCTCGCAGGTGTTCAGCAGCATCATCGCCGACACGCTGCTGGAAACCACCATCAAGGCCAACGAGCCCTCCCCCTCCGCAGCAGCACCAGCGGCCGATCAGACAGAGCACGGCGAGAATGAGCAACCCAGCGCCCCGGCCGCGAAGAAGCGCAAGAGTGCCAGCGCAGGCAAACAGAAAAAGCAGCTCAAAATCACTGACATGCTCTCCGCCAAGTCGCGCGAAACAAAGAAGCAGCTCGAAAAGGCTTCCTCGGACACCCCCTCGGACATCTCCAAGCAGCCCGCCCTCGTCACCGGCTGCGTCATGAAGGACTACCAGCTTGCCGGAATGGAGTGGCTCATCACCTTGTACCAGAATGGGCTGAACGGAATTCTGGCGGACGAAATGGGTCTCGGCAAAACCCTCCAAAGCATTGCGCTCATTGCCTTTTTGATCGAGCAGGGCATCGAAGGGCCCTTCCTCATCTGCTGTCCCCTCTCCACTGTTTCAAACTGGATGAGCGAGTTTGAAAAGTTTGCGCCCTCCATCAGGGTCCTCGGATACGTGGGCTCTAAAGCAGACAGACCGAAGCTACGCACCCAGTTCAAAAAAAACTCCGTGATCGTTACCTCGTACGAGATAAGCATCAGGGATTTCAAATATCTAAGCAACACCCTGTGGAAGTTCCTCATTGTTGACGAGGGCCACCGGTTGAAGAACAACGACTGTCTCCTGATAAAGCAACTGAAGAGACTTAATACATCCAACAGACTGCTGCTGACCGGCACCCCTCTGCAGAACAACCTCAACGAGCTGTGGTCTCTCCTCAACTTCATACTGCCTGAGATCTTCCACGATGTTGACATGTTCCAGCAGTGGTTCGACTTTACCGCCCTTGAAGGGCTCAAAGACGGCACAGAGGATGACTCCGAGCTTAACGCCGTCATCAACGCAGAAATCCAAAAGAGCTTGATCACTAGTTTGCATACAATTTTGAAACCATTCTTGCTGAGAAGACTCAAGAGAAATGTTATCAAAGGGCTTCCGCCAAAAAGAGAGTATATCGTGTACTGCAAGCTGACACCAAAGCAGGAGCGGATTTATAAAGCTGCTTTGGACGATAGGCTCAAGCAGATGCTCTTGGAGGAGTCTTTCAAAGACTATATGAGCGCCAATCCCAAGCTTCTAAGTCGCCGTGCTAGGTCCAAGGCCGCTATCAGCAAGTTTGTCACTTCACAATTGAACGATGAAGAGCCAATCGTAGACGATGCCTTGAAGGAACATTGGGATTTGGTAAAGAAGGAGGTTAACAGCAAGAAGCTACAAAACACAATGATGCAGCTTCGTTTAATATGCGACTCGCCATACCTTTTCTTCTACCCTTGGAACGATATCCCAGACATGGAGTTGGTGAACAACTCCGCTAAACTGCAGTTGTTGAACCAACTCCTTCCGCGGCTTGTTTCTGATGGCCACAAAGCATTAATTTTCTCGCAATTCACAAAAATGCTGGACATCATTGAAGATTTTATCGAACAGTTTCTTGGTCTGCGTGTTTGCCGCATCGACGGATCCACGGCCCAAGAGGATAGAGCGCGACTCATTAAGGAATTTAATGAAGAACACATAGACGTTTTCCTGTTGTCGACTAGGGCAGGAGGGCTAGGTATCAACCTGACTGCCGCAGATTCTGTTATATTATTTGATTCGGATTGGAATCCGCAAGTGGATCTCCAGGCAATGGATAGGGTCCACAGAATTGGTCAGCGGTCTCCTGTGATTATTTATAGACTGGTCACTGCGAACACTATTGAGGAGATCTTGCTGGCTAAAGCTGATTCCAAGCGAAGACTTGAAAAGCTGGTGATCCAGATGGGCCACTTTGAGAACTTGCTCAACAATTCAAAGGGCAAGAAGGACCAGTCAGAGCTCCTGACGAATCTCAGCGATTTCCTGTACTCCAAGGAGTTTAAGGCGTCTGATATTGATTCAAATGAACTGAGCTCTGCAGAACTTGAAGAAGTGGTTGACAGGTCCCCTAAGGCGTATGCTGACAAGGGAAAAACTACAGAAAGCGAGCACATTTTACTGTTTGAAACTGTAAGCTCCTTTGAGTAAGAGAACGTCCAAGCGATAGTTTGACAAAACGTGCACATAATAATCATACACACAAGAAGGCATTCAAAAGAAAGAAAAAATGATTAGAAAATTAAAATGTAGACATGAGCGAGCGGTCTGACGTTGCTAAAAGCCTTGAAACATCGTCAACTGTCAAACGAGAACTGGAGTCAACCTGTAAACAGCCCCGAAGCAAGTTTAGATAGAGACTGGTATCTGGCACACCTTGGAGGGCCGACTGGAAACTGGCAAAGTCGTAATCGCAATTGAGAATCATTAGTTTTAGTCGTGGCTCGAATTTATGCTGAAACGGCAAACGGAGTGTCACCAGAGCAAAGATGATAATGCCAAGCGCCCATATATCGCTGGGGCTATCAAGATCAGAAGGCACTGGCTTCAGCAGCTCCGGGGACGCGTATGGAAGTGATCCTATCCGTTGATCTGGGAGTTTGGTAGCAGATATCATGTCAGAAGAAGCGCTGCCAGACATAGGAGTAGCGGGGGTACTAGGACGACTCCTCAGTTCGTGATACGAGCCGCTGTTTTCTGACAGGTGTGATAACGAGAAGTGACTGTTTAGCGGGGAACGGTGAGAAAGGGACCTGGCAAGAGTGCTTCGGTCGAGTATTGAAGTTGATCGGGCGCGCACTAGCTTGGACGACGTACGCGTATTGGGAGGCGCAGCGCTGCTGTCGGTAAGCAAGCGCTTCGAGAGATCAGACAGCTTGATTGAGTTCTTTGGGTTCATTCGATAGAAGTTTGCCATTCCAAAATCGCACAGCAAGACAGAATTGTCGTCTGAGTTGAGAAGACAGTTTTCGAGCTTCACATCACCGTGATACATCCCGATATCGTGCATATATTGAAGAGCTTCACAAATATCAGAGATGAACTTTCTGACATATGTTCTCTTTTCGAACGGGGTCTGGCTACTTTCCCAGTATTTCACAAGATCAAAAAGCGAGCCACCGCCGATATTGAGGGTCACAAAGAACAGACACCGCTCAGTAAGCTTGAAGTCCAACAGAGGGATGATATTTTTGTGCTCGAGCAGGGACCACATCAGCACTTCTGTCTTGAATCTGCGTGCTAGTTCCACTGACCCATGTACCTCAATGACCTTTATCGCTTTGGTGTCAACAGGATCGCTGGTACTCACACAACTTCGGATAATGCCAAAAGTTCCTCTTCCAATGACTCTGCCCAACTTCCAGCGGTTGTTGACAATGGATCCCTGGACATTTGAGTCGGGAGGAATAATGGGGGCGGAGCCTGGTGAGCTGAATGAATTTGAGTGGAAGTACTGCAATGCGGGCGACGAACTTGTAGACGACAAGGAGCCCCTGGCGCTGTTTCTGGAGAGCGAATTGCGGCGAATCACCTTGCTCAAATGGTTTATATAGGCGGTGTCTTTCTGGAGGCTGGCTGGCAGAATGCTGTTGATGGCCTTTTTGCGCTCGCTGAAGGAGAGGGAGGAGAAGTTGGAAGGGAGGTTAGAGAGGTAGAGCTTGTCGTTTTCTCGTTCAGGGGAGCCGGCCACTTTGAAGATGCTGCTATTGAATTCGGACTCGGGTCGCTCGTGGGAGATGGAGATAGGCTGCACTTGCGAGTGAACTTCGAGCTCTGTGAGCAGATCCTTCTCGTCGGTGTGCGGGGGCGCCTGGATGAGTAGACTCTGGTCTTTTTCATCGTCCTCGGGGCGGAGCTGCGGTTCTGCGGGCCGCCAGGCGTCGTTTTCCTCTGACGGGACGAAGGTGAAGCCGTGGAAGTCTGGTATGTACTCGTCCTCAACGCCCTTGTGTGTTCCTTCGAGGCGCCGCTGTAGCTTGGGCCGCAGAGTGCGGAGGCTTGTGAGGTCGGGGCGGCTGCTGCTCGCGAGGCGGCGGCCGTCGCTGGGATCGAACTTGGAGGTCTCGCTGTCGGAGTAGGTCATGCGGAGGCCGCCGCTGTCGCTGTCTGTGGCGGCGAGGGACCTGCCTTCGTCGTGGAACTTGTTGAGCAGCTCGTAGAAGCCGGACGTGGAGATGAGCTCCTCATTGTCGACGTTGTTGACGACGCGGGTGTCTGCGTAGGAGCCCTGGATGAGGCTGGGCACGCGGTAGTACGCGGGCAGCTCGGTGCCGCCCAGCGAGGCAGCGGAGGAGAGGTAGGAGTACTTTCTCATCGCATTGCCTCGGGGGAGGAGAGCGGGATGGGGAGCGGGACGGAGAGCGGGACGGAGAGCGCTAGTGTCACGTGAAAGCCCCACGTGCTGGCCCTAGGAAGCGGGGAGCTGGAACAGGGCGCAGTGATGAGTGGGGGAGGAAACGCGGTGTGCGGGCGGAGCCACCAAAACGTGGGGGGGGGGGGGGGGAGCGGGGCGAGCGGGCAGGTTTCGGCGAGCGAGAAACGGAGCTGCTCGCCTTCAAACGTCTTTCTTCCCTTCTGTTTGTGTGTGTTTTTTTTTTTGTTCTATCGCTCTTAAGATAAAAGAAAACCTCCCCTCCTCCTCCTCCTCCCTCTCTTTCTCTCTCTCTTTCCCCGCGGATTACGTAAGAGGAGCCCATCTTAAATCAACACCTCGAACCGCCCCTTTTGCACATGCACATATAAAGTACTTTGCTTATGTAATGCCGCTCTTTTTCTTCTTCCCGCCTCCCGCTCTCGCTCCAACTCATCTGTGCACCACTTGTTTTGTACTTATCTAATGCTTTGCTCAGCGCGGGCCAGCCAATAGAGAGAGGGCTTTGTAGAGGGAAGGGAGGGAGGGAATGAGGAAGAGAAAAAAAAAAGCACTGGGAGAAGTGAACTAAAGTGAACTTGGTGACGGTGTGGTTCGTCAGTCTTCAGCAAGCAAGTGGCAACTCGCAACTCGCAACTAGCAACTAGCACCCGCGCAGGACACAGACACACCATGGGAGGACACTTTGGAGCATACATGGGCTGGTGGGGCCACATGGGTAAGTACCACCGCTGCGCACCGCCTCCGCACTCGATACTAACGCTGCTCTGCAGGATCCCCTAAGCAAAAGTACATTGCGCAGTACACAGTCTCGCCGTACGCGCAGTCGCCCCTGAAGGGCTCGCTCGAGAAGGCCTTCTTCAACACGTTCCGCAGATTCAAGGCCCAGGTGCTCTATGTCACCATCCCAGGCCTGATTGTCTGGGAGATCTGGGCACATGCCAGAGACTACAACGAGTACCTGTACACCAAGGCCGGCAGAGAAGAGCTTGCGAGAGTCAACGTTTAGAGAGCTAGAGAGCCCAGCGCGGCCCCTGCACACCCCTATTTAACTATGTACCCGCCCCGAATACAGGCCGGCCACCGGCCAGGTGCGTCTTACACAACCACACACAACCACACACAACAACACACAGCTGCGCCCGCTTTGTAGCTGCGAGCGCATGCAAGCGCATATTTCTGCCCGGCTCTCCGCTAGTCCTGCTTCTTCTCGCTTTCTGCGGGCTCCAAGTCCTCGTTGAACGCCACGATCACGTAGCCGATCAGCACGACGTTCGCCACGAGCGCCGCCAGCCCGCCGGACACCAAAGAGTTGTCCACCAGCGCGCGCGCCCCGAAGAACGTCACGAGCGGGCCCGCGATCATGAGCGCCGTGAAGAGTATGAGCTTTTTCAGCACGCGACTGCCGCGAGAAAGCGGACCGCGCCGCTTCCCCTCTCCCTGTTAGTACGCTGCCCAGCAGAAGCCCTCCCTCACAGCCGCGGGCTGCTCGCACCTCTCTCTCTCTCTCTCTCTCTCACTTACGGAGGAATGTCCGCCATGGCACAATGCGTTCGTCTTCTGCAATGGGATCCGCCTTCGCCGTCCACACTAAGCAGCCCCGTCTGCTGAAGAGCATCCTCTCCCTCTCTATACGTACGCCTTTACTCTTTTTTCGCTTCAGCTGTGATGCCCGGCAAGACGGTAAACACCCGTGCACCACAAAGTGGAGTGAGGTGTATTTGTACGTAAGCATTGAGAGGACGCACAGCTGCTTGTGCACAGCAGCGGAGTCACGTAACATGGGCGTGCGGGAGAGCGGCGCACGCGCGCTATATGGGGCGAGTTAGGCGAGTTAGTTGCTGGTGGCTGCCACGAGTGATACGCCAGCTAAGGAAAGAAAGAACCATGGCCTGCTACCCCCTCCCCGCCAATTTCTTGCTGCTGCCTTGTGTTACGTAATCTGCCTCCCCTCTCAAGCAGATTTGTATCGACGTCAGACTTTTGTGGGTGCGCCCGCAATAGAAATATCATCGGCGCAGTGATCGATAAGGGCTGTCAACGCAGTATGCCGCTGCATAGCCGATACCCAAAGGTTTCCGCGCAGCTGCTTCTCTTCGGTACGGACGGCACTGATCATGGCTCTCACACAGGAACAGGTCGACCGGTTCAGCAGCGACGGATGCCTTGTCTTGGAGCGGTACCTCAGCGAGCAGCAGGTCGCCGAACTCAACACAGAGGTGGAGCGCTTGCTCAGGCAGGTCGATCTCAGCAGCCACCCGCGCACGAAGTTCACCACCGAGGAGGACGACCAGCAGCACGTCGGCGACGACTACTTCATGGGCTCGTCGGACAAAGTCCGCTATTTCTTCGAGGTGGACGCCTTTGACGAGAACGAAGACCTCGTCAAGCCCGTCGAGCGCGCCATCAACAAGGTCGGGCACGGCCTCCACATACTCAACGACAAGTTCCGCAGCATCACAGTCAACCCAGACATCCGCGCCATGTGCCAGCAGCTGGGTTTCGTGGACCCGCGCGCACTCCAAAGCATGATCATTGTCAAACAGCCTGAGATCGGCGGAACCGTGCCCAGCCACCAGGACGGCGAGTTCCTGTTCACAGAGCCGCAATCTTGCGTGGGATTCTGGTTCGCGCTCGAGGACTGCACCACGTCAAATGGCTGTCTCCGCTTCATCCCGGGATCTCACAAGACTTTCCCCATAGAGAGACGGTTCATAAAAGACCTGAAGAACGGAGGTACCAAGTTCGTCGACCCACAGTCGCACCAGGACTTTGACTACGCACACCACCAGGAGTCATTCGCCAGGCGCAATGATGATTCGCAGTTCGTAGAGGTCGAAATCCCAGCTGGCAGCCTGGTGCTGATCCACAATTGTGTTGTTCACAAATCAGAAAAGAACCTCTCGAAACGCTCTCGAAACGCCTACACTTTCCACGTCATTGAAGGAAAACACACCTACGACAATCTCAACTGGCTCCAGGTGCCTCCTGAGAATGAAGCGGGGGGAACTCACGGGTTCACAAAGATCTAAGGAGCAGGTTTAAAGCACCCCCTCTTTTTTATTTCTGAGTCATATGAGGCTGTGCTTAGCCTGTGAGTGGTTTTTTTTTCTTATATCCATTGTTCACAAAGGCTTTAAAAACCGGAGTTGCATTATAGAGTCACAGCCCAAAACACCCAGGACCCGATGTTCAGGCTGGATGTCTTCACTTAATGTGTCTGATGTATTGCTCAATTGTTTGTCATCTAGTGCCATTTCCCTTTTTCTAGATATATTTAAGGCCCTTCCTGCGAAAATAAATTGTCAGAAAGGGTTTTTAGAGGATCCACTTCTTTTCATCCTCTCTGAAAACACCATCCGTGTTGCAAACATGCGTCCCCGCAATCACAAGAAAGATATGGAGCCCAACAAAGAGCCGAAAGAGACATCTGTGCCAATAGAACACTTCCTGCCATCATACCAATTGCACCAATATTTAAATAGACCTGCGCAGCACATTGTGCACGAATCCAGCCTAGTTCCTCCAACATACGGCACGGAGCATGAGCAGTCGGAAATTTCGCAGCTGGACTCTGTGTCTCCATCTACAGAGGCTTCAGATCGAAATTCTTTATGGCTCGCAATTGATAGTCTTGACTGTTTTCCGCAAAAATGTGTCACGATTCGAATATCGCTGGATGGTGATGCTCAGAGCACCGCGGGCAGTCTTGTCAAGGGACGCGTACGTATCCACAACACCGGCAATACTCCAGTCCCTTTTGAAGCTCTGTTTGTGAGCTTTGAAGGATGCGTATGGGTCAGAAGAACACAGAGCAGAGTCATCAAGGGCACTTTCCTAGACATGGTGGACTTTGAAGCCAGTGGGCTACTTGACGATTTGCGAGGGCATTTCCCGCACGGAAAAGTCTTGCTTCCAAAATCAGTGCACTGCTTTCCTTTCACATTCGAAATTCCCCTATACACCAACAATGGCAAGATACTGCCTCCTAGTACAGGAGACTTGCACATTCAAACTGCAGACAGCACGGTACGAGACACAGTTTCTGAGGATCATTCTAGCTTCGATCAAAGCCAGTCATGCAAGATGTTTTCAGTGAGCTACGCTGTTAATGCAAGGCTAGTGACATTGTCACCTTGCAAAAAAAGCTTGTGTATCGGGAGTCATGGCAGGCACTTTATATCCTACCGCTCCCCACCAAATAGCCCAAAACACACGAAAGTTCTTGACGACTCCGCTGAAGAAACAATATCGTCTTTTTTCAACTCTGTTGAGTCGAACCTGGCCAGGCAAGGGCGAAGCCAGAAAACCCCTATGGAAATCAGCAAGCCCGCCCTGTTTTCCCAACACAACTTATTTCGGCTTCGTTCTAACTCAAAGCCGCCTACTGAAGAAGACATGGTCATTGAGTATACAATGGAACAAGACATTCTATGCGCAGAGTATCCTATTGAACTCTCTTTTAAGGATCCGGTATCCATAAAGTCGGTGAGCCTGGTTGCTATTAAATATGTCTCCCAATATCCACTCCCAGCGAAGGTTGCGCCAACCTGGTTCATTAACAATAATGACTTCTCAAACATCATCAAGCCAAAGTTCCAGGACTTGCTGGAACGTGCTAAGAGCCGTACGTGCGACACTGAACGAGTGAAGGCTATAACAAATCTTCACTACGAATTCCAGCTGATCCCTAAAGCGGTGTGCCTGTCGAGCCTAGAAGCTGGACGTTTTTCTGTATCTTTGGCTCCGCTGCACACTCGAGCGGAGCCATCTTTTGAGTATAGCCTGTGCGGTAGGTGCCATTCTCTCAGGTTCAGGATAAATGTGCCCGGCAATCGCCGCTTTAACGGGTCCAAGTTTATAACGTTTGATATTCCTATTGTAGTTGAATGACACAAGCGTCTTAGATGTAGACATCTTCCTGGTCCTCGGTGATCCTATTGAGAACCTTGTCGCGGGCCTTGGAGTACTCCACGGGGTACAATTTCTTGACTGTATTTGTAATTTTGTTGGATAAGCGTGTGCCCCTGCTGAGGTTGGAGACGAGCTCTGGCAGTATCTCGAGCTTGAGTCGTTCGTACCTTGCTATATGGTTCGTGATCTCGCGCGAGACTTCGTCTATAAGCTCCACAACCTCCTTGGAGGCGCTGTTGAGCTCCCCGGAGACCTGGGACTGCACTGCGAGCGACCGGTCGAGCTGCACGGAGTCGAGCGACTTGCGGAGGGACTCCACCAGATAGTCGACGGGGCTGAAGGTGGACTGGAAAGCGGGCGCGCTGCGGAGGGTGTCGCTGTGCTGGCGGCGGTCCGCTGTGTCTGCGGCGCCGCCGCCCTGCGACGAGTCCAGCTCGGTGCTGTCGGTGACCGTCGAAGACTCCGCCGTGATCCTGTCCGACTCTGTGTCCGACTCCACGATGAAGCTGGTGGCGTCGATCGAGGGGAGTGTTCGTGACGATGACATTCCAAGACGCTGCTGGGCTGCTACTGGGCCATGACAGGCTTCCTTGTTGTATGCCTCTCTCCTTAAGCGGCGCTCGGTCCAAGCCGCTTCCGTCTCCGTCTCCCTTCGCTTTCCTTTCCCTTTATTTGCTTTTGTTTCCCTCACGTTGAAAAGCTGTAGGGGGAAACAAATAAAAACCACAATAGTGTCAAAACCATATATATAGAGGTACTATAAAAAAAACACATAGTACGTACGCACCTTTCAAAGCTTCTACACCAGCCAGCCAGGTTCCCGTTGTGCCACGCGGATTGGACGGTCGCATCCTGTGCTCCCAGCACGGCACCCCCCCCCCCGATGTCAAGCGAGCAAGTTAAAGCGCGGCTGAGGCCCTTCGGGCTCTCGTTCGAGAAGTCGCTGACCGACCTCATAAAGGGAATCAGAGCCAACAACCACGACGCAGAGCGGCTCGCGGCGTTCCTCGACAGCTCCATCCAGGAGTGCCGGAACGAGCTCAAGTCCACCGACATAGAACTCAAGTCCATGGCAGTCCTGAAGCTCGCGTACCTCGAGATGTACGGCTTCGACATGAGCTGGTGCTCGTTCCAGGTGCTCGAGGTGATGTCCTCGCCCAAGTTCCAGCACAAAAGAGTCGGGTACCTCGCAGCAGTGCAGATCCTGCAGCGCCAGAATAACGACGACGCGCTGATGCTCATGACAAACCTGCTGAAAAAGGACATCAACTCGTCGAACTTCGTCGAGACAGGAATGGCCATCAGCGGCATCGCCTCCATCGTCACAAGCGAGCTCGCCCAAGACATCTGCGACGACATGGTGAGAATGCTCAACCACTCAAAGCCCTTCATCAGGAAAAAAGCAGTGTTGGCCATGTACAAAATATTCCTCAAGTACCCCGAGGCCCTGCGATCTAACTTCTCGAGGCTCACTGACAAACTGGAGGATGACGACTCCTCCGTTGTCTCGGCCACGGTGAATGTCATTTGCGAGCTTGTGCATAAGAACCCCAAGAACTACGTTGACTTGGCGCCGCGGCTCTTTGGCCTCTTGAAGGACACTCACAACAACTGGATGGTGATCAGACTGCTGAAGCTGCTGTCCTCCCTCTGCCTCTGCGAGCCAAGACTGAGGTATATATTACTCCCCGAAGTGGTAGAGCTCATGAACAACACTAACGCTCTCTCTCTAGTGTATGAGTCGATCAACTGCATTCTCAATGGCCAAATGCTGACCGCTGAAGACACAAAAATTGCACGTCTCATCATTGACAAGCTCGTTGGATTTATACAAAATGAGGATCAGGACCTCAAGTATGTTGGACTGTTAGCTTTCATCAAGACATGTAAAATTCACAAAGACTTAATCAAAAAGCACCAAGATGTGATCTTGTCGTCGATATTCGACGACGACCTAACCATAAGAGAAAAATCACTAGAAATAATTGACTCTCTCGTGAATGAAAAGAATTTGGTTGCCATCGTGAGGAAACTACTAGTTCAACTGATCCCTGTCGATGAACAAGATGAGAATCTCGATGAGCTCCAGCCAGAAGACAATGATAACGAACGCTTGAGTGGGTACATGGGAAAGAAACAAATTCTCTTGGTCACGGACAAGTACAAGTCACAGGTGATTATGAAGATTATTGATATATGCTCTATGGACAAATATAGAAATATTCCAAACTTCAAGTGGTATTTGGGAGTGCTAAAAGACATATTGAGTTTGAACATTGAAAACAAACTTCCCAATATAGATCGACTTGTAAGTGAGCAATTGGTTACCATGGGGATTCGTGTTCCGAGCATTCGATACCATCTTGTTAAGACGTGTATCGAGCTGGCTGTTTTATGTGATGAAGAATCGGCATTAAATTTCCACAATGGTTTGAAAAATTGCATTTGGATCATAGGCGAGTACTATAATGACTACATAGAGAATTTCAGCGCGGAAGAGAACTCGGATGATGAAGAAGGTTACAAGGAGGAACTGTCAGGCTTAATAGCTGGGGATGAAATTATTTTGAAGGTCACGAACCAGCAATATTTGAGAAGGCTAGATGGGGATTCCTATAATAATACGCTACCAGTCTACATTCACTCTCTAGCAAAACTTTTTTCAAAATTTGCCAATTGCTTTGGGGATTCGTGGTCTCTCGACACGCTTCGGACAGTGATACAGTCAAACAAAGTGTTGATTGGTTTCTTAGAGGAGTTCCAGCAGTCCTCAAATTTCGAGACACAAGAGAGGAGCATCTCCTTTCTTGAGATTCTCAAACTTGTCCTCGTCTCTCTTACAGAGGCTCTTGATACAGCTGAGCCTTCAAACGGAGAATCGATGACAACAACGGCGACGACGACGATTCCGCCTCCGCATCTCCTATTGACAGGGTATTCTCAGCTTTTCAACAACCACTCAATTAAACCAATATCCAGCGCCTTGCAGCTAAAAATCCCGTTTCCTGAAGATTTCAACCTTGATAATGCCATTAATGAGGCTTACATGGTGACGTTCAATGATATGTTGTCTCGTGTTTCCATGGATTATAAGCTGGATGATCATATGCTAGCCGATGAAGAGTTATCTGCAAAGAATTCTGATGGTCACTTATCTGACTCTGAGCAGGATAGCCTGTCTGCAGATAATTTTGATGACTCACAAGCTAAGCAGCAGCGCAAGAAGGACAGAATTCAAAGACTAAAAGATGATCCATTCTACATTCCGCTAGATGCTAGTGACGAATCTATTGCATTGGGTAACCCAGATTCCAGCGGGTCTGAAGAGAAGCGCAAATCGGCAACAAAGCCTTCTAAGAAGAGCGGGAAGCCAAAGAAGGTGAGGAAAGAGAAGGTGGTCATTCTGGGTGACGAAGAAGAAGGTGCTAACGATAGCACTGAGGTGGTGGCAAGTCAGCTCAGTAAGGAGAAGAAGAAAGCTCACAAAAACAAGCTCATTATTGACTTGTCCACGCTAGACGACTTTGATATCAATGCTAAGGATGCGCCAGCAGACGATTCTAATGATTTGGAGCTAGAGCTTGAGGTCGAAAAACTAAGGCAGCAGCTGGAGAGCTCGGTCCCCAATGTGGAAGACACAGCCCCTTCATCAAGGTCGCAAAAGCCTAAGAAGGGTAAGAAGAATGCTGTTGGCGAGGCTTCACGGGAGACAGCGTTCACTGCATCTACAGTGGAAACTACGGTTGTGAAGAAGCCTAGAAAACCAAGGAAAAAGAGAGTGGCTGTTATTGAGGATTGAGACATAGAGCATCTCCTTAAATCTAAAATACATGAGTTATTCAACCAGCGATACATCGTCTTCTGTGAGCAGCGTATCTTGGCTTTCAGGGCTAGCTTTTACACTCTCGTCCACAATTCTGCTCTTGGGAGTCTGTAGTTCTGTGCTGTTTTCGGGGATCGTAGCTGGTTCTTCTCCGGTCTCACTCGGTATTATTGGAGCCGGGGTAGCTTTCTTGGCCCTTTTCACGTTTCTCTGGGCGGCAGAGACAGACCGTCTCTTCTTGGCCGACTCGACTGGCTTGATGGAGCGTCCTTTCTTGCTGTGAACTGCTGCGGCAGCGGTGCTGGCTTTGAACGCAGAAACAGGGCCTCCTGTGTCTCGTCCGAGTATCTCTCTGAAGTCTTCTTCGTTGTATATGGCACTCACTGGGTTCGTTTCGATGAGGAAGAGATCGGTGTTGAGTTCTGGCGTGGGTTTGAGCTTGGCGAGCTCTCGATCCAGGAGCTTGTCGTTGAACTCGAGGTCGTCTGTTTCGACATCGATGGTGAGCAGGCTGGATAGCACGGACCCGAGCTCCGGTCTCTGGGCGATGATTTTTTCGAGGCGCTCCGACTCCTCGACTTTGGAAAGATACATGTTTATTGGCTCTATTTCCTCTCTGTTCAGCGTGTCGAGCAGGTCGACGAGCATGGCGTTCCTGAGCTCGTTGTAGCGCAGCAGCTTGTTGAGTTTCGTCTGCTGTGCCGCCAGCTTGGCGGTGTTCTCTTTGGCAGACTGGTACTTGGTGAGCAGGTACGAGTGGAGCATTGCGTAGTCGTTCGGCGTCTTTGCTGGCGGCGAGGCGTCGCTGGACGAGGTCGGTGCCGACGCTGCCACGGCCACGGCCACCGGCTGCGGCGGTGGTGGTGCAAGCTCACTCACGCTGACGGGGTTGTTGAGCTCGGTGATGTCCATTGTCAATGCATCTGCAGCCCAGCAGCGTGTGCGTAAGCTCGGAAGGTCGCCGCGGGGTGTAGAGGAGGAGGGCATATTACACTATGTTTGAGCGTACATATATATATATATATAGCGTTGAAGCTTGAGAGAGAGGTTAGGTGGTCGCAGGGGTTGGTGAAGCGACCCAGCTGCTGATGCTGTGCTTTTGGTGTAAGTGATCGACGCGTCGATCGGCCCCTTTTTCTCCCCTCCCCTAGGCTTTTCAAGAGGTCTAAAATTTTTCTTTTGGTCCCTAGAGCTCTGCCTTCCTTTATCTCCTCGGTATGTTAGAGGCCCACCCATATAAAGCTCGCCGAAAGAGCACCTTCCAGCCCGACCAAGGAAGAGCCCCTGCTTAGCCGCTGCTTGGCGACACTCTTGAGGATGGTGCTGAAGTCGAAGTCTGCGAACGACGTATCGGTATACCAGGTCTCGGGCACGAACGTGTCGCGGTCGCTGCCCGACTGGATCGCGAGAAAGAGGAAGCAGGCGCTGAAGAACGATCTGGACTACCAGAACCGCGTGGAGCTCGTGCAGGATTTTGAGTTCAGCGAGGCGTCGAACAGGATCCGCGTGACGCGCGACGGCCAGTACGCGATGGCCACGGGCACGTACAAGCCGCAGATCCACGTGTACGACTTTGCGAACCTCTCGCTCAAGTTCGACAGGCACACCAACGCAGAAAACGTGGACTTCCTCCTCCTCAGCGAGGACTGGACCAAGTCGGTGCACCTGCAGAACGACAGGTCCATAGAGTTCCATGTGAAGGGCGGCATGCACTACAGAGCGCGCGTTCCAAAGTTTGGCCGCTCGCTGGCGTACAACGACGTGAACTGCGACCTCTACGTGGGTGCCTCCGGCAGTGAGGTCTACCGACTGAACCTGGAGCAAGGGCGGTTCATGAAGCCGTTCCAGATGGACAGCGAGCTTGGAGTGAACTCGGTCGACGTGAATACGGTGCACGGCCTGCTGGCTGCGGGGCTCGAGGACGGCACCGTTGAGTTCTGGGACCCGCGCGCCAAGCAAAGAGCGATAAAAATGCAGATAATAGACAACTCAGAAATGGCCAGCACGCAAGTCTCAGCTGTCAAGTTCCGCAATGACGGCCTCAACTTTGCCTGTGGTACATCAAACGGCGTGTCGCTCCTGTATGACCTGAGAAGCTCGCAGCCTGTGACCACTAGAGACCAAGGGTACGGCTTTGAAATCAAAAAGATCATCTGGCTCGACGAGAATGCGACAGTTTCCAACAAGATCATGACAGCGGACAAAAAGATAGCCAAGATATGGGACCACTCCACAGGGAAGCCATTTGCGTCCATGGAGCCTAGTGTTGATATCAACGACGTGGAGTACGTTCCTGACTCGGGGATGTTCTTCATGGCAAACGAAGCCATTCAGATGCATACCTACTACATCCCAGCGCTGGGCCCTGCTCCAAAATGGTGCTCATTCCTGGACAACATTACCGAAGAGCTCGAGGAGAAGCCTTCAGACACCGTCTACTCCAACTACCGGTTCATCACTAAGCAGGATGTTGTCAGACTGAACATTTCTCACCTCGTGGGAACTAAGGTGATGAGACCATACATGCATGGGTACTTCCTGGACACGGAGCTTTACGACAAACTTAACCTTATTTCAAATCCTAATTCGTTGGAGGATCAGAGAGAGCGCGAAATCAAAAAGAGAATTGAGAAAGAGAGGGAATCCAGAATCCGCACCACAGGAGGTGTCAATTACACTAAGATCCAGGTCAACAAGGATTATGTTGACAAGCTGGAGAAGAAGTTTGGTACTGAAGCCGCAGAAGATGTGGTCAATGATGACCGTTTTAAGGAAATGTTTGAAGATCCAATGTTCCAAGTGGATGTCGAGAGTCATGACTATAAGCAGCTGAACCCTGTACAAGGAATACCTAAGGCGCTCACGGCCGCTGAGGAGTCAGACGAAGAGAGAATGAAGGGAGACAGTTCTAGTGACGAGGACTCTGAGGAGGAGGAAAGTGAAGAGGACAGCGATAGCGATAGCGGTACCGTTGAGCAATCGAAGAAAGTCAAACAGCAGCTACTTTCTCGGAAAGCCAAGCAGCAAAAGAAGGAAAGTGCCGATAGTATTTATGCTACAGAGTTAAAAGCGTTGGACAGCGCTGACCAGGACATGCTGAAAAGCTCTTCTGACCGGTCTCTCTCGTTTGGAAAGCAGCTCGCTTTACAGAAGAAAAACGTTAAGTCAAAGAGCTTGAGAAAGGAAGGGGTTCAAATGCATAAGAATGAGGAGGGTGAAACAGAAATATCTTTTATTCCTTCCAAGAAACCAAAGCATGTCAGAATTGAATCTGGCGCGCAGGACGACGCAGCAAGAGGAAAGCGCAAGCAAACATATGAAGGCAGAAGAAGAGCGAGTCGAAATGTTTTCCGTGGTATGTAAGCCAGTTTCACGTGTATTTAATTAGTATTATTATTATCATTAGTATTATTATTATTATTATTATTCTTGGTATGGCAGGCTGATTTTAATCTGATAGGTGTAGTTTCTTCTTCAGAGCTGTCCAGTCGTGAGGTATCAGCTCCTTTGTGACGATTTCTTTGAATATGTTGAGCAGCGTCCCATTCTCCTCCGTCATCATTTCGCTTTCGGCCAATAAGTTATGCAGGGATCTTCCTTTATTGGCAGACGGAGTGAACCTTTGGGGGATTTGAATCGGTACTCCTTTTATGAGTTTCACTTGGTGGTTTCGCAGGTACTTCATCCTTGGGCGATTGCTATTTGTAGTCTCGTGCTGTTTGTCGTGACCGTAGGTGCAGTTTGCGCCGTTCTTGCAGCGACCGGACTTTTGCCAAAATCTGCATGCCTTCTTGTTGGAGCTGGTTAGAGCCGCGTCCGCTGGGGCCAGCAAGCTCTGCTCTTTCTCCTGTTGCTGCTTTTTCTCCAATATGCGCTTCTCGGTTGGCCAGTGTTTGCGCCGCTCCGCGATCCAGTTCTTTATATCTTCCTCGGACTCGAGGACTATATGAGTCCCAGGGATCGTCTCGTGTGCTGGTTCCAGCTCAAAGTCAGAGCTTGCAGAGGACTCAGCATCGGACGAGTCCGTGGAGGCGTCGGAATCCGAGTGTGACTCTGGCTCAGCCGGTGCTCCTGACTCGACTCCTATTGTGGTGGACTGCAGAGGGATTCCAGGGAAAAGCTCTACGTCTGAGACAGAGGCGGCAGCGCCAGCAGCAGGCTGGTGCTGCTGCTGCTGTTTCTGACGCTTTTTTTGCCTGTTGTTCGTGCCATGACATTTCCTTTTCGCTCCTGTCTGGTCCGTCTTCAGAGCACCTTCAGGCATGTTGATTGGTGGGTCCTCAGGATCCCTGTGCTTGCATAGCCAGTGACTAGCATAGGCAGCTAGATAGCTCTCTCGAATGAGCCTAGACAGTGTGGAAAGTCTCTCTCTCTTTCCATGCAGGAGAGAGAGGAGGAGAGAGAGTGTGTGTGGGTGGAAAAAAAACCATTCAAAACTTCACTAAAATAGTCGCGTCGATCGACACCTCGGGGGTTCTTTGTGTGGGCCGGCGATCATTATACCGAAGCCAACTCAAAAAAGTGGAGAAGCTGTGCAACTATTTAAAGACTCCAGGGAACACGCCCAACGGTTGCAACGAGCGATTAAGTGGCAGAAGACCAGGACGACGATCAGACGCTGGTAACACCCCCGCCCCACTTTCCCAGAAAAGAGCACCCAGCCCATGTCGTCCGGATCGAGTTCGGCTGCGTCCAAGTTCATGCAGCAGGCATTCTCGAAGCAAACGTTGAAGTATGTCTTCACGACGCACTTCTGGGGACCCGTGTCGAACTTTGGGATCCCCGTCGCGGCGGTGCTGGACTTGAAGAACAAGTCGCCAGAGCTGATCAGCGGCCCAATGACAGGCTCGCTGATCGTGTACTCGCTGGTGTTCATGAGATACGCGACGGCGGTTCGCCCAGCCAACTATTTGCTTTTTGGCTGCCATTTCGTGAATGAGGTTGCGCAGCTCGGACAGGGGTACAGATACGTCAAGTACCATTACATTGACAATAAGTCTGGACTGAGCGCCTGAGAGCGGATTGTGTGTAGAGAGCAGCTTAATGTAATATGCGTGTGTGCGTGTTCCTTTGGTTCGCTTAGTCAAAGAGGCCCTTGGCCCGCGGGAGGTTCTGCGTGGGGCCCAGATTCTCAAGATCGAGCGATTGTGAAAGATTCTCATCCTCGTCTGAGAGCCGGCGTCGTTTGACGCCGCTACCGTTAGTAGTATCTGTAGCGTTCCGAGAGACGTTCTTATGCGGTTCACTGCCCCAAAAGATGTTCTCCGACGACTCGGTCTCATTGGGCTCGTGGTTGTCCTGAACAAACAGCGGCTCCGGCATCTCGCTATCCGGGCGCATTTCCTCTGCTGCTGCGATAGCTGACCGCCCACTGACAGTGTTTAGGGCAGACACAGCTGCCAGAGCCGTGCTGGCGCTCACTGGATCACGCCGAAGGAAGACTGGCTCGCGCCTCTTATCTGAAGGAAAACTTATGTTCTTCGGGACCTCAGACGTCACAGTGCTGGAGGCAGCCGTGCCAGTACCCTTGAGTTGTATCTTGTCAACCTCACTATCGCTTGTGAGAGTTAGTGTCATGGAACATAACTCTACAATGTCCGGCACAACTTCGGAAGTGAATCGTCGCTCAAACACCACAGGAGAGCCGGGGGAGCTAAACATAATTGTGCATAGGTCAGCGTCTGACATATTCGCAGACAATGGACGCTCCCCTGCCGCCTTACCCAAAGGCATGTGTCTTGCACTGATCAACTGGATAAAGGTCTTGAGGTCCCGCAAACGAAACGAGACCTGTGACTTGAGCTTTTTACCTTCTTCGTCCCTTCTGTTGCTGATAATATTATCGTGGGCCAAGTCGTTCAGGCCTATCTGAATAGATAGACTCATTGGCTGTGAAGCCAGACCCACTCTCTTCCTGGAAGTCAAAATCTCCTGTCGATTAAACCCGTGCAGTAGCATCTTGCGTGAGTTCGGGAACACCTCCATCTTGAAATCCTCCAGAGCCGCAGGAAACATGGTAAGGAACTTTCTCAGAATTTTGGTATCCATCAACAAGTAGTGAACCCTCTCTAGCTCTTCTTCCTGTGCTGTGGCTGCTGCGCCTGGCTCCCTGTCGTGTTTTTCCTGCTCCGCCAAAAGCTGCCGGTACGTGTGACTGATCTTGAGATCGATAGAGGGAAAGCCGCTACGAAAAAGAATCGAGCATCGCTTCATCAAGTTCTGGTTAGTGGTGAACTCTATGAAGAGCTTGCTTGCATACATGCTGCTGACCTCTCCGCCCATAACCAGCAGTTTGACTACATCGGCATTGTCGCCGCAGTCGCGAAAGAGCACATTCAGCTTCTTGCTGTTAACCAGAAAACTGAAGCCGTTCGCCTGGTTGTGGTCGTCCTCCAGAGCCCCACACGGGAGAGTCCCCTCGATTCGCAGGCTCTCAAAGAAGCTGGCCTTAAAAGCACATGTTAGCGAGCTTGTCTTTGACAGATTCAATGCCGTCAGCACCACCTCTTCATACGAGTCGCCTGCTCCAGAAACCTGCTGCCGTATTGTGAACTTGATCAGATCAGAAATGGTGGAAAGCGAGTAAATTGATTTTGTCCAAAGAGACCTCGAGTCGCGACCGTCCAGCACCGCCTCAAACCGAAACGGCATGGTATCGGACAAGAAAGGGTTCCCAAGGTGACGCGACAACGCTCCTGCTGCGAAGGGGCTGGGCTCCTCTATTTATGTCTAAAGATCAGTGGAGTGCAAAAATCCATATGTACGTTCCTTACATGAGAAGGGCTTCGGTTCGCGACGCGTCGATTATATATATAGAGATACATAATCGACGCGTCGATTGAAAAAGCCAAACACAGAAGCCAAGCGTGCGTGGTTGTGGTGGGTTGGCTACTTGCTTACTACTACTGGCAATGCTAATAATAATGATAGTGATAAAGGAGATAATACAAATAACAGGTTAATCAAACACAACATGGGCAATTATACGTGATGCACAGGGAGAGCAGGGTAGCAGTAGGCGCAGAATGAAGACTGACAACGGCCCCCCTCTCATCTCCGACGGAAATTAAAAACTAATAATTTACATGTTGACACAAAAGTGGAGGAGCACTTACTTAGTCGAATGTCTTCTTGGTACCTTTGAAAGCAACAGGGACGTTGTTGGCACCGCTTCCCGCAGGTCTGTCACGTCCGCCTCTTGGGGCTGGTCTTCCAAATCCGCCAGCTCCACGCGTAGGAGTTCCGCCTCTCGAGTAAGAACCTCTTGAGTTGCCACCATTGTTGTTGTCTCTTGGGGCAGAGTAATCGAGTCTCACTGCTCTTCCAGCAATGTACTGTCCATTCAAAGCGTTCAAAGCCGCAGATGCCTCGTCGACAGATCCGAACTGGATGTAACCAAAGCCCTTTGGCTGCTCAGTCTCCGGGTGGGTTGGGATTCTCACGCCCAAAACTGTTCCGTGTTCTTCGAACGTGGCTTTCAGAGTGTCTCTGTCAATGTTGAACGACAGGTTTCCAATAAACAATGTATCTGATGGCTGTGAAGGCGTGTCACCGTATCTTTTGGCTCTGTCTTGCGATCTCGCCTCTGTAGATGGGGTTTTTGGTTTCGAGGTGGACATATCCAAATTGATAGGTCTGCCTTCGATCTCTGCCCCTTGCATCTTCTTGATGGCCTTTTCGGCGTCTTCCTTAGACTCGAAATCAACGTAACCGTATCCTCTCGATCTGCCTGTATCTCTTTCTGTCATGACTCTTGCAGCGACCACACCGCCGATCTTCTCGAACTCCTTGAACAGTCTGTCGTCATCCACAGCCCAGGCCAGACGGCCGACAAAAATAGTGGCCATCTCTTTGGCTTTCTTGGCAGGAGTCTGTGGCTCCTCGTCCTCTTCTGCGCTTCTCTTCTTTGGCTTCGCGGTCTCGGTCTCTGTCTCTGTAGATTTCTCGTTGTCAGAAGTTTCAGAGTCTGGGTCGTCTGAGTCTGAACCTGAATCTGAGCTTGAATCTGAATCTGAATCTGAACCTGAGCCTGAATCTGAATCTGAGCCAGAGTCGGAGTCGGAGTCGGAGTCGGAGTCGGAGTCGGAGTCGGAATCGGAGTCAGAGTCAGACTCTTTCTTCGACTTTGATTTCTCCTTTGGCTTTGCGGACGCCTTAGGTGTGGATTCAACCTCGGAGTCTAAATCAGAGTCGGAACTGTCAGAGTCGGACCCAAAGTCATCAGAGTCGGACCCAGAGTCATCAGAGTCGGAATCAGAGTCGGAACTATCAGAGGCACCATCTGATTCTGGCTCTGGCTTGGATGGTTTTTTCGATTTAGAGGCTGAATCGGAATCGGAATCAGAATCAGAATCGGAGTCGGAGTCGGAGTCGGAGTCGGAATCTGAGCCAGAGTCATTGGAGTCTGAGTCGGAATCAGAATCGCTACCATCTTTCGCTACCTGTTTCTCGGCGTCGTCAGAGCTGCTGTCATCGTCAGAGCTGTCGCTGGAGTCCTTATCGGAGTCTGAGCTTGATCCCTCGTCTGAGTCATCGCTGTCCGAGGACGACTCTGGGTCCGACTCGCTGGAAGAAGAGTCGCTCTCGATCTCCTTCTTTGGTGGTGCAGAAGACTTCTTGGCCTTCTTGGCAGCCGGCTTGCTGGCGGCCCCCTTTGGTACCTTCTTTTGCGTGGAAGGTGCCATTGCTGTGCTGTTCGAGTGTTCAAGAGAGATCTCAGTGAGTAGCTGGTTCTCCGTGCTGCTCTTCTCTTACAGTGAGTACTATGATCCAAAGATAGAAAAGCTCACCTTTTGAAAATTTTCACCAGTATAGTGATAATAAGCCTGTAGATAGTACTAGAGGAGAGAGGAAGATGCAAAAAAAAAAAAAATAATAAAAAAAAAATTTCAACCCTCCCAAAAGGGGACATATTCAATTGTTTTCTGATGTTTAGGTAATTGCTGATGTAATTTGACAATTTTCTCTCTCTCGCTCTGCCGCTGTGTTTAGAGAGAGGAAGAAGTAACGCTGATGGAGTGGAGTGAGCTCTGTTGTTAGAGAGAGAAAGAAGAGGGAGAGAGGGCCGCCAGCTGTCTACACACATAGGTTGAAGAGCTTCTTGCTGGGATTGTCATGACTGTGCGAATACCAAAACTGGTCATCCCAGGACAGCCTGTGGTGCCTGTGGTGGGGAGTGCGCAGGAGAAGTATGTCGCCGGAAGCAACGCGAGAGTAGAGGACATTGCCTTTGACGGAACGACCGTGCCGTGTATCGTGGCCAGCGTGGTTGGGAGAGTAAGCATCAGTGTCGCAGAGGAATCAGGATCGACGGAGGGCAGCAGCAGCAGCAGCTCCGTCTACCAAGTGGACGTTGTGGGCAAAAATGACCCGGCTTTCTGGGAAACCAGCAAGCTCCTGGAGCAGGCTGCCAAGCTGGCCGTGAGAACACCTTCTGAAGGAGACGTAGTGCTCGGCAAGATTAGCAAAATAAACGCAAACAGGGCACAGATAGAGATCCTCAGCATCGACGACGGCAGCAAGGTTCATGACAACGAGGGTCTACTTGTGACCAAGGCCCTCACGAGCGAGTCGGGCGACAACTACAGGGGCCTTATCAGAAGCCAGGATGTCCGCAGCACAGAGAGGGATAAGGTGAAGATTGGGGACTGTTTCAGACCAGGAGACATTGTCCGCGCCGAGATCATATCCCTCGGAGAGGGAATAAACTACTACCTGAGTACCGCCAAGAATAATCTCGGCGTGGTGTTTGCCAAGTCGAGCAAAGGAGAGATAATGTATGCCCTTGACTGGGAGACAATGGTGGTGCCTGCTACAGGAGAGGTGGAGAAGAGGAAGTGCGCCAAACCATTCTAGGACAAAGGGCGTCGAGCAGACCCCTGACGCTTAATATAAAGTAAATACGCATAGGCATGAGGCTTTTTCTTAGTTTAATATTCCTTCCACGTTTGATATAAGAGGGGGAGGAGTAAGTTGGAATAAAGCAGTAATAACATGTTCTGCCACAAGAACCCAGGCTAATTCAGTCTTTCGAGCAGTCTCTTCCAAAGCATGCAACCTTGATCCAGTCACTAACCACCAGGATCTTGTTTCTCAAGCCTAGAAGCATCGAGACATACGCAGATCTCCAGAACAAGAATGTGAGACTTCCTCCCAGAGCAATAGTGGACCAATTGCCCCAAGACAAATCAGCCACAGCTCTATCGGAACCAACGTAAGCCAACGATCCCTGGTGAACGTACGTGAACGGCTTTAACGACTGCTGATGTCTAGCCAGTCTCCTCTGGAGCTTCTCCAATTTCGCCTCGTCTTTCTCCATACCAGCCAAGTACTCCAAGTCATCGATCTTGGACAGCTTGTTGAAATAGTCAGCAAGATAGTTGCCATGCTGGCGGGCCACCTGAGCTGTTGGTGGGTTTGTGGTGAATGTACAATCTCCGATAGCATAAATAGAGGAATCTCCGTAGAGCTTCAGGTTGTCATCGACCAGCAGACCCCTCCGGGCAGTCTTCTGCTCATCTATTTTAGACGCTAGTAGCTGAGTGATTGCTCTCTGTGTGTTTCCTCCGGCCCAAACCAGAGTTCCGTAGGGGATGACAATATCCTCTGTCGTTCCGTCACGGTTCTTCACGGTAGCATACACATTTTTGGAGTCAACTTTCTTCACCATGGTGTTGTTTCTCAGCACGACACCTTGGTTTCTGAAAACCTCCTCAGTGTACTCAATCAGCTTGTGGTGGAACATGTTCAGCACTCTAGGAAGAGCCTCGATTAAGGTGACATTCATTTCCTTTTGTATGTTTGGAACGAACTTGCACAAATCCTGGTCGATGTAGTCCTTTACCTCTGCGGCAAGCTCAACGCCTGTAGGGCCTCCTCCGCAAACGACGAACGTGAGTAATCTCTTTCTCTCCTCCGAGCCCTCTGGAACAAGTCTTGAGGCCTCGATGGAATTAAACAGCTTCTGGCGTACGGCTGTGGCATCGTTGGCCTCCTTGAGGAAAGAGGCGTACTCTGTGATACCTGGGATTCCAAAAGTGTTTACCTTTGCCCCGACAGCATAAACGAGATAGTCGTAGTTCAATGTGGTTGTGATTGGTTCGTTGTTTCGGATGAAAGCCTCTCCCATCGAGAATCTCTGGGACTTGTGCTCGATGAGGACTGTTTTTTTCTCGAGGTCGACGTCCGTGGCAGCTGCCTCGAGGTAGCGGACTTCACCGGGGGCCTGTCTGGCGATCACACGTACGGGGTCGCAGATGGACTTGGTGTCGACGGTGGAGGTAGGCACGGAAGGGAGCAGCGGGGTGAACAGGAAGTAGTTTCTTGGGGAGACGATGGTGACGTTGTACTGGGTGGTGTCTAGTTTCCGAAGAAAAGAGATCGCGCCCCAGCCGGACCCGAGGATGACGAGGTCCTTCTTTTTGTTGCCGTTCTCTTTGTGCGGTGTCTGAGGGAGCTGGTCGCCTGGGTTGGACTCCTTGTACACCCCGTAGGTGAGTGCTGCGGTGGAGCCGACCAAGGTGAGCCCGAGCAGTCTGAAGGTCCAGCGGAAGAAGCCGGCCTTTTTCTTTGGTGGGGCGACAACGAGGGGGGGCTGTGGCTGCTGCTGCTGCTGCTGCTGGCCGCGAGCAGCTGTGCCGGAGAAGAGTCTTGTGCGGAGCAAGTGTGCTGGGCCGCGCGCTGCGGGGCGCGCGGCAGGACAGCGGGAGAGCAGCATTGGGGGGGGGGGGCGTTCTTCGTTCTTCTGGGTGGGGACAGACACGCAGGCGCGTACACACAGAGGGCACGCACGACGCTCGCGGAGGAGGGGAGGAGCTACATAGATATAAAGGAGCAGCGCAGGGTGTGAGGTGAGGTGAGCGGGTGTGACTTTTGTGGAGAACGGGAGGAGGAGGAGAAAAAAAAAGGAAAAAGTTCCAGCCCGCACGCACGCGCACGCCGCCCGCTCTCCCCGGTAGGCTGCTGCCCGGCGCGCGGCAGCGCCAGCACCGCACGCAGGGCAACCGCAGGGGAGGAGTGCTGTACTCGGAGGGGCTGCAGCAACAAAAAAAAGGAGCAGCCAGCCACGCAAGCACGCACGCATGCACGGGGAGTAAAAGGGCGCTGCGTCGATCGGCGCGCGTCGAAAGGGGAGCGCGCAGTACCCCGCCGTTTGCGGGTGTCTCGTCGCGCCTGTTTTTCTTTGGTCTTCCTTGTTTCCCTCCCCCCCTCCCCCGGGAAGCGAGACCCGTCCAGCAGGTCCCCCAGCGGGGGAGCAGGGAGGGCGCGCGCGCGCGTCCTTTGTTGTATGCGCCCCTCTCTGTGTTTTTGTTTCCCTCCCTCCCACAAAAGGGGAGACAGACATTAAAAAGAGGCTCTGAGAAGAGGGATCAAAATGTCTAGGGCGAAGCAGAGGAAGTGCACTGCCTCCCTCCGCCAAGACCCCATCTGCAGCCATGGGCCCGCCCCTGGCCATCGAGCTTCCATCCCGCCGGCCTTGTACGCCCCCCCCCCCCCCCTCTCTCCCCCTCCCGCCCCCGCCACCAAGCGTACTGACCGCAGCCCAAACAGTACGTCGCCCGCCCTGAGGGGCCCCCGCGCAGCAGCCTCTTCTTCCGCTTCGCTGCACCAGACCCATCGGCGACAGCGCCCGCTGTCGCCCACGGGCTCCGCCCGCACACAACACCAGTCGCCTCGGCCTCGGTAGAGTGTCTCGCCGGCTTCCTCCGCCTCGGGCCCGGACACCTGCTCTTGGTGTCAGAGGCATCCGTCGCGGCAGAAAACAGCGCACTTGATTTCAGCATCGCCAAAGTCGAAGACGTCCTCATCGTCCCGCTCGACTTCGACCTCGCCCTCAGAGTGCTCACAAAGACACTCAAGAGACACCGCAACGCCCTCGCTCTGCGCCCCTTTGACGCCGCGCCCGGCCGCGACCCAGACACCCCGCCACAAGACGTGCTCGACGACATCGAGTGCACCCTCCACCGCCAGGAGAAGCAGAAATTTAACCCCCCGGTAGAGCTGCTCGTCACTCACTCAGGCATAGTCTCCGACTCAACCAAAACCCGCCCAGAGCTCAGCATAAACAGTGCTAATGTTCTAGCCCTCTCAAGCGGTAGGTGCCCCGCGGCACAGGGAGAGCCGGCCCAGCCTGCACTGCCACCGCGGCCAAAAATCAACTCTAAGAAGACAGACTGCGAGTCGCTCCGCAAGAACTTCGAGGAGATCCCCAGCCTCAGATCCAACGTGACGTTTGACGAGTTTTTCTCCACAGGATCGAACTACTACTCCTCCCATAGGTACCACATATCCTCCTCTCTGATGAAACGGCTCCAGAAAAATATCCGCTATTATTTCAAAAGTGGGGGTTTTTATTTCAGCCACAACATCGATCTCACCCGCACTCTCCACGTTGCCAGCAATGTGCTCTCCCCAAGAAGTCCACAGTCCTACCAGGCTTTGCTGGATAATGAGTCAGAATTGTTCTGGAACCGCAGTCTCCTAAAATCGATTCTCAAAAATCTTGCATCATCTCCTAGCAAGTCGGTACTTGTGACTCCCTTAATTGAAGGGTTTGTCGGCTCAACGAATATTCCAGTAGTGTCTAAAACGATACAAGCTGAAAGTACTTTGCAGCTTGTTCTAGTCTCTAGACGCAGCGTGAAAAGGTGTGGGCTCAGGTATATGCGACGAGGTGTGAATGACGAAGGAGATGTGGCGAACTTTGTCGAGACAGATCAACTGGTGCTTTTCCCGGAAAATGCCAGCTACTGCGCTTACAAAATAATAAGAGGCTCTATTCCTCTCTTTTTCCAGCAGAACGCAACCAGACTGCAGCCTGAGCTAGTCTTGCAGCGATCAGAAAGACAGAATAAAGAAAAGTTTACACTTCATTATAGTTTATTGAGGCAGCGATTTGATGAGGTCACCAGTATCTCTCTTGTTGGCAAGAAGAACCGTGAAAAGGAGCTGGGAGCGCTTTTTCAAAGGTTCGCTCAAGAGGGGAACCTCAAGTTTGTGTGGTTTGATTTCCACGACGTTTGTTCCAAAATGAAGTTTGATAGAATAAGATTTCTCCTAAATGAGCTTGTGGAAGGGACGCTCGATACAGTTCAAGCTGTCATGCAAAAGTACGGGTATGCCTCAAGTGATACGCGCCAGAGTGGTGTTTTCAGAATTAACTGCATAGATTGCCTGGACAGAAGCAACATAGTGTGCAAATTCCTGTGCTCTCAAATACTCAAGAGGCAGATCTACGACAAGGGGTATTCTGTTGCTGACGACAAAAGGTTCAAAGCTGCCTATTCAACACTATGGGCAAACAATGGTGACTTTATAAGTACACAGTATGCATCCACAAATGCCCTGAAAGGTGACTACACTAGAACAGAGCGGCGCAAGATATCTGGTGTTTTGAATGACGGCTTTTTGACTCTTTCACGGTACTACTATGGATATTTTGTTGATTTTTACAAGCAGGTTTTGATTGATTTCTTGCTAGGCAATTGTCAGGAGGATACGTTTGAGCAGTTTGAGTTCAGCCTGATGAACCTAGACCCGAACCTGATCCACGAGAAAGATGTCGAGATGAAGCTTATAACGGACAATGTGCTCCACACCCTTTTCGCTGGCACCGATGAAAAAGTGCTCAACTCGTGGTGGGTTGAGTCAAACTTCACCCTTAATGATGTGCGAAGGCCATCACTCAAGAACATTATACTAGTTTTGACGCAGACGTCCGTCTATTTTATCGAATTTAAGGAATCTGATTCCGAGCTTGTGTACTATAGAGTGGAAAGAGAGAGCGTGGAGAGAATGAACTACGGCTATTACTACCGCGAAACTGCCACGAGACTGGGTCGGAATCCCCGTAAGAATATAGGGGTGGAGCTGTTCTTCAAGTGCTATAGCCTCAACAGGGTCAAACTGGATGTGTCTGATGGTGAGCAGATCAATAATGAAAATTCTACGCCTACAGTGACAGGGTTGTGGCATATAAAGCACTGGGGAGAGGAAAAGCGGAAGGGCCCGTGTGGTGCGGTGGGTCTTGACTCTCTGTCGCTCAAGTTCGACAGCAATTGGCCCTATGAGGAAATCAAGGAGACGATACTTTTGATATCGCGCAATTGTCCGAATGCGAAGCTAGTGAGGCACGACATCGTGACGTACGACGAGGCGCGACGGGGAACGCCGCTTTGGCGGATCATCGACTACGAGATGAAGCGCCGGCTGTGGGCATAGTCGAGACGCCGTGTCTCAAGAGCGGGGGTGTGGGCAGGCTATCCGCAACCCCAGAGCAAGTCCAGAACAAGTCCAGTGCAAGGCCAGAGCAAGGCTCAGAGAGTAAGGCTCAGAGAGTAAGGCTGGCGACTATCGGCGCGGGGCGCTCCTTGCTGCTAGTCTGTCTTGCTCACCAAAATTTTTTTAATCGCGACAGCGTCTATGTCGCGGGCGGGATCAGGGCTCTGCTGGCTGCATTTGGGGCTGCTCCACGAGGCCTCTTTCCGCCCAGCGCTGTTCCAGCCCGGTGTAGTTGAGCAGACGGTGAGTTTTCCTGCTTGCGCTTACTTGTGCCTGCCTGTGTCCGCTTCCGCACGCTTCGCCTGCCTCTGCCTGTCTGCACCTGCCTGCGCTTTACTTCACTTTACTTCCCTTGCAAAGATGCCCAGATCTGAGGGGGGGGTTCCCCCACTTGCCTGTCTGCTTATGGTTTCCTCTTTTGGGTTTCTCTTAAATTTAGTTAATTGATATTTTTATCTTTCCCATACACTCTCCCACCCCACGCTTAAGAGTCCTTGGCAGCCCCGTCCACAGCACACCCAGCACGCGCACGCCAGCAGGCCCCTTCCACAAGACCAGGGCGGCTTCTTCGGCTCCGCACCAGCAAAGCGGCCTCTCCTTTTCCAGAGCCCCCTGCGCGCGCGCCGGGCAATGCCCTTAGACACAACAGCTGTCCCCCCTGCCAGCAGCAGCAGCAGCAGCTCTACGTGGCTGGGGAAGCTGCTCAGAAGACAGGCGCCCGCACCGGCGCCCGCGCCCCTCAGCGAGACTGAGGAGCAGTCGCCTCGCACAGTCCCGCCGCTCGAGCCTGCCGCGTCCCCGGGCCGCTTGTCCCCGGCCGCCGCAGACGGGCTGGCAGACCCCAGCTTCACGTACGCTTCGCGCCCAACGCCGGAGCACACAGGCTCCTCCCGCCTCTCGTCGCGCGCGCCCTCGTCAGCATCCCTGAAGCAGCAGCAGCAGCAGCAGCAGACCGCTTTGGTGCTCGATACTTGCCGATGCTGCGGCACTGTCATAAAATATCCAAGCAACGTTTCCAAGGTGAGATGTCTTGTGTGCCACACCGAGCTCCCAGTCGTGGCCGGCCCGGGCTCCCCGCGCAGCGCTCCGTCACAGCCAGCCAGCCCTCACACGCCCCCAGATCGGGGAATCCCGCTATCATACAAGTCTCTCAAAAGAGAAATTAGACATTGCATCCAGTCAGCCTCCTCAGACAAAGGAGAAAATAATCCGCATCATATCTTTAGACCCATCGAGGAGCTACTTTTCGCAGCTTTCTCTTCGCATTACACACTCAACAATAGCTTCAAGCTCCGTCCGGACAGATGCTCAAGCTATCACTCCCCTAATCTCAACTTCTCAGAGATGAGAAAGTTCTACTCATTGCTTCTCGAACTTCCCACAAAAAGACCGCTGCTAAAGCTGCTCTTGGGAAGCCTCGCTTTACTGAAGCATCCGCCTATCACGAAGAGCCCCGCAGATATTACCTGGCTATTGATTTTACTTGAGATCCCGATCCTTCCTGACTGTTTAATCAGCGGTAATGTGTCGACAGAGTCGTCTCTCCCACTTGAGCTGCGATCGTTGTGCTACGATGTTTTGAAGCGCGCGATCGGACTGCTAGCATACTCCGACAAAAGAACGATTCAACATTTGACACACTGGTGGTCCCGACTGCCTCAGGACGAGTTTGTTAGAAAAGTCGAGTTCATTAACCTCTACATCACTTTCCAATTGACACGGTGTATCAACTACGAGCTGTACAACTCAGTCATCCAGCCAGGATCATATCTCTCGAACAGCTCAGTGAGCGACGATGTGAACTATAAGGCGTCTTTGAACACTCATTTCATACGCCCTGCGTCTCAAAGTTCAGATTTCGGCTTATCAATTGGTCTCCCGCTATATGTGTCTTTGAGTGGTCGAAGATTAAGCGATTCGTCCTTTTGGCTAAACAAGCCCGACAAAAAAAGCAAAGAACACGAAGTCAAGATACGCCTGCAGCAATACGGTGATGACTGGCACCTACGTACTGCTGGACGCTTGGCTTCAATTCTATTTTTTGCAAACAAAACATCTAAGAAACTTGCTGATGCGATGTTTTATAATAACTTAGTTGACTATGTGAATGTTAGGCAGGATTTTGACGCTTGGCAGTTCAACTCCTCTACGAAACGACGCAAGTCGGGAGATGAATCTGACACCGATCCTCTAAAGATGGTGATTGAGTATCTACAAGCCGAGTCAAAATCTAGCTACTTAGGCGTCCCATCTGCCTCTGGAGGAATCAGGAAGTGCTCGTTCACTTTTTGTCAATTTCCTTTTCTTCTCTCTCTGGCAGCCAAAATATCGATTCTCGAACACGAGGCAAAGAGATCCATGGAGCGAAGGGCCGAGGAGGCATTTATTCAGTCATTGAATAAAAAGACGCCCTTTGATGTTTATTTCAAGATAAGGGTCAGGCGCAGTCACATAACTAATGACTCTCTACGCTCCATTATGTCCCATCAGTCAGAATTTAAAAAGCTTTTAAAAGTGGAGTTTGTGGACGAGCCCGGTATTGATGCCGGTGGATTGAAGAAGGAGTGGTTTCTTCTACTCACGAAAGATCTGTTTCATCCTGATAAGGGGCTTTTCTCTTACAATGAGGAGTCAAACTTAGGCTGGTTCTCCATCTCGCCTATTGACAATGACGAGCTTTATTATCTCGTTGGAGTGGTCCTCGGGTTAGCAATATATAACTCCACAATTCTGGATCTGAGATTGCCGAACGCGTTATATAAGAAACTGATGGACCAAAAACCGACGTTGGCCGATTTCACTCAATTGAACCCACAAACGGGGCAAGGATTGAAAAGCTTCTTGAAGATGAAGAATGTGGATGAACTTGATCTGTATTTTGAAGTGACATACAACAATATGTTTGGTGACTCTCTGACTACAGAGCTTATTCCCAACGGTTCTGCAGTAAAGGTAACTAACGAGAATCGGAGCGAATATGTGGAAAGATATTACAACTTCTTTTTGAACGACTCCGTTGAAAACTGCTTCAACTCCTTTTTGAGAGGATTCCAGAACGTGATAGGAGGAAATGCTCTGTCTTTATTTACACCGGAGGAGATCCAGCTGATTTTAGTTGGGAACGATAACAAGCATGAAAAGATCGACGTTGGAATTTTGCAGTCAGTTACTAAATACAACGGGTTTTCTCCCCATGACTCCATCGTCCAGTGGTTTTGGAGTTTCTTTCAGGACTGCTCGCTGGCTAAACAGAAGAGACTGCTGCTTTTCATCACTGGATCTGATCGCTTGCCAGCCACAGGTCTGCCCTCTTTAAACTTGAGGATCACAAAAATTCTAGAAAGGGATTTATCCCGCCTGCCCATTGCCCACACATGCTTCAATGAACTATGTCTTTATGAATACACTACTGAAGAGGTCTTTGCTACTAAGTTGGACATGGCAATTCACTATAGTGAGGGATTTGGATTGCGTTGATACAAATCCATGCTGCAGGTGTCGCTCATAAAATTAATAGCGTCAGTTTTCTCTATATAAAACAAACACAGTCTAATCGAGAGAAGCATACTTTTTCAACTCATTTGGAATCACATCGAACAAGCCCTTGGATTGCAGCCATGACTTGCTGAATATTCTGTCGGCATACTTATGACCGGAGTCAGCCAGAATGGTAACAACGTTGGAGCCTTCAGGGAGCTGTTCAGCGGCCTTGGCAGCAGCTACAACGTTTAGTGCTGAGGTACCACCGACGTAAATTCCCTCCTCGTGAAGTAGTCTGTATAGCATCACTATGGATTCTTCATCAGGGATCAGGAACGCATCATCAGCGAGCTCGATGTCCTGTGCGACGTTGTTCGTGATTCTTCCCTGACCGATACCTTCAGTAAACGATGATCCCGATCTCTCCAGGCTCTTACCTCCTGTTTTAACGTAGGAGTATACACACGACCCTGGTGGTTCAGCGACGTACACCTTTACGTTTGGATCCTGTGTCTTGAGGTATCTCGAGGTTCCACACCAGGTCCCTCCGGTACCAAGACTGCAGGTAAAAGCGTGCACCTCTCCTTTGAGCTGCTTCCAGATCTCTGGCCCCGTTGTCTCAATGTGCACCTGTCTGTTGTCAAGGTTGTCAAACTGGTTTGTCCAGTACGCATTTTCCATCGACTCGGCATGTCTCTTGGCCTGGTGGTTGAAGTTCTCTGGGTTATCAAACGGCACCACCGGAACGGGATGCACCTCACAGCCCAAGAGCTTGAGGGTCTGGATCTTTGACGGCGCCTGTGTGTTGGGCATGTAGATCACGCAGTTGTATCCCTTTGCTCTGGCCACATGGGCAAGTCCGATTCCGGTATTTCCAGCGGTACCTTCCACGATAGTTCCGCCAGGCTTAATAAGGCCTCTTTCCTCGGCTGCCTCAATGAAATAAAGCGCGGCTCTGTCCTTGACGGACCCGCCTGGGTTCATCCACTCCGCTTTCCCATAGATGTTGCGTCCGAGCTGGGCGCTCAGCCTGTTGAGCTTGATGAGGGGGGTATTGCCGACTGCTCCAGGAAGTCCCTTGGTAGTGGTTAGAGGAAGAAAGTCATAGTTGTAGGAAAGCTCTTTTGCCATTTTTGAAGAGCTGAAAAACCGCTTGCCAATCAAGTTCAACATCTCTGCTCAGTAAGAACCTGTGCTGCTGCTAACCCTGACGATCCCTGGCCAACTATCCTAGGCGCCCAGCCGGTCTCTGCCTGTTGAGCAACATTTGATTGATTTTCCACCCGGGGTGCTCTCTCACTTTTTGACGGAAGAGAGGGGGGGGGGGATTAAAAAAATGAGGTAACATCACGTGACAAACGCACCACGTGACTCAGAAAGAATATGACCTCCTCTTACTTCTACTTCTACCTCCCCACCCCCTCTGTATCCAGCTTCTTAGGTAAGGAGGCGTCTTTGCTCGCCGGCTATCTGTTCCCGAGGCACTTCGCTAGAGCTCTGCTCCAGGCACTCTTCAATGTACTCCTCGTCCTCCTGGATCGCCGCTCCGAAGCCGGGGCTTTTGAAAGGCCCATACATAATGGTGTCCCTGTTGTAATAGAGGTAGTAGTGCTGAACCAGAAAGATCGCGTCGGTGGCTGCCACCTCTAGACTCAGCAGCAGCTTGGGGAGGTTCTCGTAGATGGCGGCAAGCTCGTTCTGCAGGACGGCGTCGATGCAGAGCTGGCTCATCGAGAGGACTGCGCCGCTCAAGTCGAGCCAGATCATGGTGACGGGCCAGCCGTGGGTCGACTTGCGCTCGAAGTTGTACATGATCTGCGGGATGTTCTTTGCCACACTCATGACAATCTTGATTAGCCCAAGAGATGTAAACAGGCCGACTCGCTGGAAACCCGACTTCATCTGAATGGCGAGCACTGCTCCGGCGATGTACAGACAGACAGCTGCGAGTCCTGCTTTGCAGCCCCAGGAGACCCGCTGGCTCCTGTTCTTCGTGAAGCCACAGCAGTACGCCTGCACCAGCAGGATGATATTGACGAAGAGCCCGTGGACTCCGAAGATGAAGTCGTTCAGCCGTATGAGGGGGAAGAGGCCGTACTTGGCGAAGAACTCCTGGCGCACTGCTTCGTCAAACCGCAGCACTCCCGCGTACGTCGCGTACAGCATGTAGCCCATGGTGTTGAAGAAGATGAAGTCAACGGAAATGCCTTGCACCGAGTGCAGCTGCACGTTGGACACGATGGTCGGATACAGCGAGAGCGCCCAGCAGGCGAAGTAGCCCCAGCCGCACAGCTTTCCAAGCGTCTCCAGCATTGCGGGTCAAGCAAACAGGTCAGACCACCGGCCGCGCCGCGGCTCTTCACACCACCGGGAGGCTGTGGCTGTGGCTGTCGGAAACTGCTCTGAGTGAAAAGTCCAGAGCCTGCTGTCGCTCTCTGAACTGGCTAAGGAACCATTGACAGTGCCTCACACTATCAGTAATATAAATGTATTTATTATCTTTAAATATTTCAGCTGAACATATATATATATGTATATATACATATATACATATATCCGATTGCGGAAGGTGAGATAAAACCAACAGCCAGTTTCCTGTTTCAGCAGCACGGTCGATAACCCTTTGAGTACCGGTCTGACTTGCGCGGGCAGTATCTGGGCCTACATACAGACAGCCTCACCATATACACAGGCCGGCTCTCAGGGAGAGAACGCGGCACGGGAAACACACAGGGGAGAAACAAATCAGCGCCTCTATTGAACGCCGACAACAGAAAGCTCCAAGGTCCACACCCGTCTCACGTGGATCTTGATCTTGGTGTTGCCAAGCACCTCGCCAGCAGGAGTCGTGATCGCCAGGCGCGAAAGATCCACCTCCACGTCCAGGTCAGACCACCAGCACTTACGGGCAGGCTTGCGCCAAAACAGCAGCAGCTTGGTTGCGGTCGCGTTTTTCTCCTTCTTCGAGCCGGACCTCGACACAGCGTGCGCCAGCATGCTGAGCCGGGACTTGCGCTTTTCCGGCTGGCTCGAAATGGAGCTGACCGACGACACTGGTCTCAGAGATGGCGAGTCGTCCGACGGGTTTTCGGAGCCGTTGTCTCCATTCAGGCGAACCAGCGCAAGCGAGAAGACAACAGTTTTACCCGGCTCCGCGGACCTGTGGCCCCACGTGCCGTCGATGCTGAAGCCGGAGGTGCACAGCATGTCCAGAAGATGCTGCTCCGCAGGCTTGAGCTGCTTGCCCGGCTCGTACCCGAGACCGTCAAAGATGCGCTGGTTTGCCACCAGCCGCTCTCCTACTAGCAACTTCACCTCACGCATGGTCTGTGCGCTCAGCCCTTGCAGTGGGGGGATGCAGTAGTAGTCGAGGTCCTCGCGGAGAACGATTATGGATGGTTTCTCGTGCAGGATGCTGGGATCGTTCATGTCGTACACCATTTGGGGCTGGCCTTGCTGCTCGCTGAGCTGCAGGTCGCGGACCGCGGCGTCGAACACCTGGCAGATATACTGGAAGCACTCCGGCGAGAAGTTCACGTACACCACGTCATCCTCGGTCAGGTTGGTGATGACGGTGCCGTTGATGTCGACAAAGACGCCGTTCGGGAACAGGCACAACAGGATGCTCTCTGGGAGGGCCATGAGGTCGTCTCTTGTGATTGTGAAGAAGGTGCCGCGCAGGTTCATCTGGATCTCTGTGTTGTGGTAGTCGAGCTCGTCGTCGGGCTGCGCGTTGAAGAGCGCGGCCTCGTCCTGGGCCGATTCGTGGACCTGCGTGATTATCTCCTGCGACATGGTGGTGGTGGTGGCGCCCGCTAACTAGCTAGGCCTTCGTGCCGCGAGCCGAGGAGCTGCGCGTGGAGAGAGTGGAGGGCCCGCGCTGACACTGGGGGACCGCTTCGCCGTCAGAGCACCGCGCCACGACCGGGGCCTCGTTCTTGCTGGTGGTGCTGCTGTGCCAGCACTGTTGATGACAGGCTTATTGGGGGGTGCTGCTGCTGTTCGCGCACTCCCAGCTCTGGATTTATAGAGCGCACAGCAGTGTTTAGTGTGTGTATAGCAACAGGTGCGGGAAAAGCGAGAAAAAATTTGGGGGGGGGGGGGGGGGGACAGAAAGGCCGGGTAACACCCGGCTCGCTCTCCCGCGCGCCAGCCTGTGCCTGTATAGCACACATACTACTTTACTTACTGTATTTGCTGTCAGCTATTAGTTAAGCCTTGCCATTACGACGGCTATACACACAGTCAGCGGGCGGCGCAGTGAGCGAGCAGCAGTGCACGAGCCACAGAGGCCTCTCGCGGCCAGCAGCGCGCACCTCTCCCTCCCTCCCCTGCCACGATGGACGCACCCGAGTCTAACGACGTCTGGCTCTCGTCAGACAGCGAAAAGAACGAGGCAAACTTCCTCCCGGACAGAAACGAGCACTACGGCACCAGCGACTCGCAGATCGGACACCTCGACATGCTCGCCCTCCAGAGAAAACACTCCAAGCGCGGATACCTCGACGGCATTTCAAGGGCCAAGGAGGAGAGCCTCCAGAACGGCTTCGACGAAGGGTATCCCAAAGGAGCGCGACTCGGAGCCATCGTCGGAGAACTCCTCACTCGCCTGGCCGTGCTCAAAGATGAACACAAGCTGACCGCCGCTCTCTTCAAAACCGCAGTACAAGAACTCTCCATCGCGAATACCCTCCGCAAGCAACACTTCGACGCCAACTTGGACCTCGACGACGAGTTCAACCATCCAGTCATCCTCCGCTGGTCCCAGATATGCAACGACCTCTCAAAAACCCCATGACGCCTCACCAAAATGAACACCACCCAATATAGTGCTGGCACAGATTCTCCACAGAGGTGGCCTGCTGGATCAACTTGTCCACCTGGCTAGCAATGTCCAGGTCGCTGTACCTCTTGAAATCATTTCCCGTAAGCTTATCTGTGATACGTTTCAGCACATACGCAGCCCTGGCGTTTCGGATGTCTGCCTTATACTGAGCAGCCATTTCCGCCGCCCGCTCCTCTGAGATGTCCCCATTTCGCAAAAGCTCGTTATAGTTCGCATTCGGGAAATGGTGCCCAGAGTTTTCCACAATCTCACGAAGTGGGAAGTCAAAGCCCCAGTTGATCAACGGATCATAAGCAAACGCATCTAAAATGGCCATCAGCGACTCCTTGTTGTCCCTGAGAACTCTCATTACATTCTCACTCGTGATTCTGAATGAGCCTTCAATGCCACTCACTTCCATCGCATAACTCAGCATTCTTGTCAGCCTGAAAGGCACTTTCTCGGGATATTTCTCGCGCAGTATCGCCGCCTCAAAGCAGTCGCCAAAGTCAATATGAATCACTTTCCCCGTGATCCGGTCCATCATAAGGTTAGAAGGATGCCTGTCACCCAAACCCAATATATAGCCAACCATAGACATAACTGCCAGAGATCTGGTATATGTCGTACGGCGATCCAGCCACGCCTCAGACGATTTAGACTTGAACCACAGAACTTTATATAAGTCCTGTCCTCTTGTAATATCCAAAGCATAGGTGAAAACTTCGACTTTTTCGAGTAGCGTCAGATTATCGTAATCTGGAGACATCTGAAGCATTATGCGATGCTCCACATCAAGCAAAATCTTTCTTGGCTCTCTATACTCTTTGATCAAGACATGGAACGTATCAGAATTTGGAACCCACCCTAAAAGACCAGAGCTAGGTGAAAGTGGAATAGCGGAGTACTGTTGAATATCCATATGCCTCTTAAAACACTCTGAGTCGTTCGCAAGCAGAGTGTTTACTAACCCAAACAACTGCATCACAAGACTATCTTGTCTGATATCCTCGTGTCCTTTCAATAAATACTGGTAGATTTTACCATTGCTTCCCAGTATCTTGAGTTTTCTCGGTCTCTGCTTCGAAGTGATCACAGACAGAATAGGCTCAAACTTGGTTATCTTGATGATATCTTTCCCAGCCACATATGTACCAGGAACAGCGATTTCCAGATCCCTCGAGGTCAGTAGCTTAGGAGAAACATGCTGCAAGTCCAAGTTTTGCAATTGAGGAAGTTGTCTAGAAATTCGTCTAAAGACCCCATAGTATAGATCCCAAGCCTGATTCAGATAAGCAATATCTTTTGTTCTTCTAAAGTTCATCAACCATTGGTGAGCATCGTTTAATTCTTTGCCAAATGCATTGGCAAATGAGGCTTCCCGTATGGTTTCAGGTCCCTTCTCTAAAAGCTCATGCAAAGGCTCCAAAATGGAAAACATTTTCTCAACATTTTGCTCCCCAAAGTAAGACCTTGAAGCATCTTCCAGCCCTTCGTACCACATTTCGTGCCACAGCACAGCAACCCTAATCAGCTCGTTACTGACAAGATCAGCCTGGTCAACAAGAACAGGTGAATGGGCTCTCATCTTTTCAATGATTGTCAATGCAGCCCTTTGTCGCGAAACACTATCAGACTTGATTGCCACTGTTAGCGGATAAACGAGAGCCTGAGGATGCGCGCGTCCCAAGTCAGATAGCAATCCAAGCAGCGAATTGCTGACAACGGGATCAGGCTGATGAATACGGGAGATCAGTTGAGGAATAACATCTAACCAAGTGTCAATTTTTACCATTAGGAAGCCTTCTTGCATGGCATTAGCAACCTCTTCCATACCGCCAAATTTTGTCCACAGCGTTAAAAGTCTAAGGGTATCCTGTAGAGGATTAGATGATGAAAGAGAAATCGAGTGGAAAAAACCCTTCACTGCAGGGACCACATAATGCAGAACAGACTGCAGTTTCGGGTCATCAGAAATCACAGGAATGCCAGGATCAGCACTTTCTAGTCCCTTCGACTGAGGGGCAATCACTTCAAAATTAGCCAGTGCCCAATTGTGCCAAGCTTTATACCAGGTAGCATCAAAATGAGTAGCCAGTAAAAAGGATCCAAGAATCCCACTAGCCTCTTTCTCAGTCCAGCTGTTATTCAATGCGATCTTCCATTCTCCTTGCTTCAAGTAACATCTCGCGAGAAGCTTTGTGTACTTTTCAATATTATCTGATGCCCCCAAAGCTTCAGTTGGAAGAGACTGCGTTATAGCCTCATTTTCATTGACACCCAAATCTCTCGAGAGCTTGGATGTGAAGTCAACCAAATGATTCAAAGCTTCCCGCTGCTGTCCCCTCGCCCACATATATTTCAGCTGAGCATAAACAACATGAGGAGGAGCTCTTGATGCCTGATTTCCAGCGCTCCCTTCGTCTAACAATGAGTTTAATGATTTCTCTGCTAGCCCTAGCCTTCCACTTTTTCTGCACAAGTTTGCGAACTTTATCCACATTTCCATATCCTGTTTTGGCTTGACTACCAAAGCCCTTACTTTCAGCATACGCTGCCATATGTCAACATTATGTTGACATCCTAGTAATCTCTTGTTCCACGTTTCTCTTATTCTGACTCGTTTTTCCGACCCTTGGGGCAGACACTTATATGTGATGATTTCTTCCAATTCAGCTAGCATTTGAACTCTAACGACAACACCGTAGGCTCTATTATAAGATTCACTCACCAGAGCTGTAATTTCAGTAACAAGAAGATCTCTTGCTTTCAATATATGAGCCTGAGCTTCCTCAAAGTTATTCTTGTGTAAACAGAGGATAGCGCTGAAAAAGGCCTTATCAGGAGATTCTACTTTCATCACACTGATGTAGTTATCCATTCTCTCCCATTGACCAAGACCCCATGCAGCAGCTGCTGCTAAAGGCGCAATTCCCCTCTTGATCTCTGATGAGGAATTTGTCCATTTATCCTGCGCAAGTTCACTTAAAGAATCCCATTCCCCTAGGGCATGGAGACATCTCATCTTACCCATTGTAATATCCATGGAATCAGGCTCTTCCTTTTCCCTATCATTATATGCGCGTAATGCATCGTCCCATCGCTGCAACTTCTCATACCAGGTTTCTTTCAGCTGTAAACCATGGTGATCCTGTGCATATTTGAGAATTCCAATGGCAGCATCCGATTGTTGTAACTGGTTGTTGATACTTATCAGTGACTCGATTGTAGGGGTAGATGGCTCCTGAATAAATTCTAATTCTTTATAATGGAGGGCTTTAGCATAAACATGACTTCTTTGCGCGTACTGACTTAAAGTCTGTATCCGAATAGGCAGGGACTTATCATCATGTTCAAGATACTCAGCCAGATTGAGAAGCGTTTGATGAATCTCGGGCAGGTTATTTGGGGAGGATAATGCAACACACAAAGCTTGTGCTATTTCTCCTTGGTACTGTATATGCAACTCATTCCAACAGCTTGCGAACGCGCAGTTGAAAAGGTCTTTCGCCAAAGGTGGATAAACGATAACCAACGATGAACATGCACGAAGAGCAGGTGACGGTGATTCCTTTAATAACTCAATACTCAGACGTCTGATCCATTCTTGCCAATCTTCCTTAGTTCTTTTTGTACTACAGTCACACGCGTTTCGAAGAGCTTGCGGGTTAACAGGAAGCTTTCTCAAGGTGTTCTCAGCTTCGGGATGGTCTGCAGTAGCACCATTCTGCTCATCGTTCGCAAATAAACTAGTTGGAAGCGGTTCTGAGTTTAAGAGTTTGTCTGATAATTGGTCAAACAAGGGATTCTGCAGCTTGTTCTTGATCAAAACTGAAGTTATCACCGGAAGAAAGATAGCGAAATCTGGGCCCATTTGAACAAGCAAAATGCATATTGTATTCATGGTGGCATTTTTGATATCGTCACTATTACTACCACCTAAAACTCGTATTAAGGGATGAATAATTCTTGAAGCGAAATCGCAAAGATTGATGCTTTTGGAAATTTTACCTATCGTCTCAATGGCATCTAGCCGTACGACATCAGGGGCAAATTCAAAGAGCTTCACTATTTGAGGTACAATCAAATGGATATATGGCTCAATGTTATTGTCAAACACCACAAATGCTTTAAGGGCTCTTGATGAAGCAACTCTTTTGTGCGACTTATCCTGCTCAAGGACATTAAGAAATATCTCAATAACTTCAAGCATGTACATCTTAAATTCGTCATCAAGGGCCTTCGAAACTTGTTCTGTGAGTCCAATAATTGTTACCTGCAAATCAACGCGAATAAAAAACTCTTTGATGAGCTTGAATATATCAGGGAGAAACGGTCTAATATGAAGCTTTACAATTTTTATCAAATCGCTAAGCTGTTGGAAATATGTCTCAAGCATTGAATGTGGACATGAATGCATAACCATTGAAAAAGCAGGTATTACTTGATTCAAATAAGGGACACATTTCACTCCCAGAGTTTTGAAAATATGCATAATGGCTTGAATGACTGATGGGTGATGGCTTCCTAAAGATGGATCCTTCAGAATCTTCAAAAGTGTTTTAATAACTACTGTGGGGAAATAGTCCTCATTTGATGGCGACTTTCCCTTCATTAGCAGTTCCATGTCAATTGCTGGCGCATTTTGCTCAGCAACCGCTTCCGAATCTTGTCCAGATCTTTCAACCTCACGATGCTTGTATGGATCGAGAGCACCTAGAATACCGGTCAATCTTACGGCTTCTCTTCGAATAGCAGGCGATGATTCTGATTTCAAAATATTCACGATGAGGCCCAACAGCTGTGGATAATCCAAAAGAGGTTGTATGACATAGCCTGATGACCCAGTTAGTTGTCCCAAAGTTCTCAATGCCGTATCTCGTTTAGCGCTGGAGCTTTGGTCTTGGAATGTGTCCAATAGAACAGGCATAAGCCGGGGAATGAATGGTTTCATGTCTTCTCCTCCAACGACAGAGAGCTCCCCGATAGCGGCCATTGCGGCAGACGCTACAGAGGAACTTGCATCAGTTGTCCGAGGGATAAGAGCATCCATTATTGGATTGATATATGGTCTCGTAAGATCACCAGTATGAGATATGAGAAGTGATAGCAAAGCAGCTGTCTCTTCCTTTTTTCTGGAACTGTGCCCGCTATATTCCAGAATTGTTAAAAGCTGGATCAGAAGTTTTCTTAAGGGAGGAACAATATAAGCAGCGTTTATTGAAGCCAATCTTCCAACAATTACAAGTGCTGCACTTCGAATTTCAAACACCTCATCATGCAAAGCCATAAATAACAGTTTAACGCTTGAGGCTTGCGATAACTGAGGATCAAATTTGTCTCCAAGGTTTCTCATAACCTCTAACCTGATTTCAGGTGACGGCTCGGTGATCGCCACAGTAAGCAATCTATCTAGAATTTCATTAACCGCTTTCAAAGAATTCTCACTCTTCTGCAGACATATAGGGTCCTTGAGGAATATTTTCGCCGAAGTAACAGCCGCGTTCAATCTTACTTCTGAGTTTTCATGCTCAATGTAGCGAATGACGGAATACCTCACTATTTCTGTCAATGAATAATTTTTGAAATCAAAAGCACTCAACGCTTTCAAGGCTTGTAGAATAACAGCAATGTCACTATCTTCCTGGTATCCGCTTTTAGGAATATCGGCTAGGTCTGAAATATCAATGGCTTGGGGTCCGAAAGCCCCGGTATCTTTCATCACCATCGTCTGTCTGTAATTATACGACAGCAAAGTGCTCGTTTGGCGCTTGAAATCAGGTGCGCCAGGATGCTTGAATTCATATCCCGACAGACAGAAACTTATTATATTAATTAAGCGGTCATTGATGGAAGGTTCTAAAGAAGGCAAATAGGTGATGAAAACCTTCAACAGCGTCAACATGTTATCGTTGATGGGAGAATTCACAATGTACTTGATGAGATGATAGCTGTTTATGAACTTGCTCAAGGGTGGACCTAATGATATGGCCAATTTAGCCAAACAATACATGCAGGAAGGTGTCAATTCTTTCCTAAGCTTAGGGAGCTTGGAAGAAAGAGCATCCCTTATGTTTTCGATGACTCCACCGTCTAAATAGTTGATAATATTGTTTTTTGATTCTACGGCGAGGTCACCAATGCTCACCAGAATAAATGCTCTGTCTTTGCCAATTTTCAATTGGGAGATATAGTAGAGCAATATTCTATGCATGTACTTATCCACAAACTTGGATTTATCAAAATGGGCAATCTTAGGCATAATAATGGCCACTTCTCTTCTAACATCTAGTGATCTGTGGTCTTTAACAGACATGAGAGCCTCGTATATTTCATCTATTTTGGCGCTCAGCAACGAGGTACCTTGTTGGATCAACTCTTCATAGCAGAGCAACGATCCGTGCATTACTTCCGCAGGAACGGTGGCAAGGCTAGACATAGACCCGTTGCTTATGGGGCTCTTAAATGCAGATGACGCCTCGGTGAAGAGCTTTGTGAACCAAAAGCTTCGAAGTTCGTGATCTCGTTCATACACTATAGTGAGACATGCTCTGAGACAGAGAGAGGCATCTTGTCTAAGTAGGATGTTATAATCTCTGAGGGCAATCCATATGTTAGGAAGAATATCCTTGATGTCTTGATACAGCAGCGCGGGCGCATTATTAGCCAGAGAAGTGATGATCAAGACTGCTGCATGCCTTTTGCTTTCAACTTTTTCGGTGACAAGCCACTCAATGGAGCGTTTGAGCTCAAACTCCACAAAGTCACCGGTCAACGAGCCACCTGGGATTGCCAGTTTTCCGAGGGTATTGGTTGCTAATCTCATGACTTCGAGGTCGCTGGACGAGATGAGACGCCGGAGGTAGTTGGCATACCTGGTTATCATGTTTGAGCTCTCCTCTGTTGTGGCTGTGGTGTTCATTTGCGGGAGGGAAACGCTTTCCGAGGAATTGATCATGAGGTCAACCAGAGCGTTGATGGCTCGGATTCCGCCGAGCTGGTCTGTCGTGTGCGAGCTGTTGATGAGGTCAAAGATCCGCTTGTTTATGTAATTGTTGTACACCGAGAGCTGTTCCATGGACATGAAGTCCCGCGATATGAAGACAAAGTGGTTGCAGAGGTCCTTTGCTGCTCTTGCGGCCCGGGACCTGTCTTTGGACTTAAGCTGCGCGAAGATCCTGTCGAGCTCGTGGCTCTCTGTGGATGAAGTCGACGCTGCATAGCCCGGGACGGCCTGAGACGGCAGCATTTCTGGATGCCGAACGGTGAGGGGGCGGGACGCAGGGGCAATGAGGGTGCTGCGCGGTGTGGGAGATTGTACAGAGGGCGCGAACGAGCGGCACGGCCGGCGACGGTCTTGCTTGGGCTGGGTCGCAAGGCGGCTATGAAGGGTACCGGGTCTTTGGAAAGTTTCTCGCTCGCTCTTATCTTTGTTTGTTCTCCACGCTAGCAGAGCGAGCACTGGGGGGGGGCCCTACAAGAGGAAGAGGGGCGTCCGGGTAACACAATCAGCTGCCAGTGTTATTATTAGTGACACGAGCACACGGCCACCGCCAGTGGCGACGATCGACGCGACTGTCAGAATTTCAGTTTTATTGTGTGCGTGCGCCTTGAGGGATCCCTCCTCGGGGTCCTGGAACGTGATACTATTGAGTGAGCCACTGAAATAGGAGTTCAGTGTCCCGACGGGACGCCCCCAACGGCGGGGCCAATTGCTGAGCAGCTGGACGACTGAAGTTGAACAAAAAACCAACTCCACACAGACACTTCGTACGGCTTGCTGCTCACTGCTTATTGCTGACTGCTTAGTGCTGACTGCTGCCATGCCTTTCTCGTTTGAGAACCTGCCGCGCGACTACGAGCAGCTCCAGGCACCCGTGCACATCCTCAAGGGCCGGTCGTCAGCGAGTGCGCAGGGGCTCATTGCTGTCGAGAGCAGTACGTGCTCCCCCCAGTACTTTGAGGTCAACGATGGCTACTTCAAGGCCTTTCTTCTGCTGCGCAAAGGCACAAATGACCTCGTTCTGCGCCATATAGAAGGAGCCTTTGTCAACGGCTACCCGAACTTCCCCCAAAATGCCAAGATATACGACCAGACAACAGCTAGCATATCCTGCAACCCTATCGAAGACGCGGCCCTCGTGCCAAAAGTTCACCTCTGTGTTCTGGTGGGCCGCGACTCTAAGGGCACATTCGACTGTCCCAGCTACAAGATGAGCGAGGGGAACCAGCTCGAGTCTGCCGTCAGAAAGCTCAGAACGGGCGCACGCCTTATGGAGGCATTCACGCTAGACGAGATGGCCAAGCAGGGGCTGGGAAACCGTTGTTTCAGATTCGCCGAGGAGGACTCCGTGTCGACGTCAAGTTGGCAGGAGGAACAGCAGTGTCAGATGCGCAAAGAGGTTAAAGTTCATGTAATCCGCAGCGACAAGACAACGGCCGAGCTAAGAAGCATGGACTATGCGCAGCAGAATCCGAAGGCCAAGCATAGCGGTGAACTTTTCTTAATTGCACTTGACAGTCTCAGGAAGTATGGTGGGCCTTTCAGCGACTCTGCAACGAGTTCCACACCTGCTATTGCTGCTGTCATGATTCTAGATGCCCATTGGGACAGAGCTCTGAATACGCTGGTGGGGCATGCTGCATTAGGTGGCGGAACAGATAGAATAAAGCTGGCCATTTTTGGCTCCCACGGCCTGCACTCATGGCCTCCAAACATTGAATCTGTACAGAGAGCATTCACAGATTGCACCAAATTAAGCACTAACGAGGTGGCCAATGACTGTGGACAGTGCAGCTCGAGCTGGGAGTGTCTCACAGTAACACTGGGAGCTTTTCTGCACGAGATCGGCCACGCTCTAGGCTGTCCGCACCAGGAACATGGTGTTATGCTGAGGGACTATGTGACGATGAATCGGAAATTCCTCACGAAAGAACGGTACTGCATCCGAACAGGGAAGAAAGAATGGTCCCCGGTGCTTACCAAAGACGAATCTGGCTGGCACAGATTGGACTTGATTCGTTTCCTGTATCATCCTGCTTTTGCTCTTCCATCAGACTTTGCAGACACTAATTTCAGGCCTCTTCCAATGAGGGTTAACCAGGGCATGAAGCTTCCGCCGGGACTCGACTCTTCGCCGTCTTTTGTTGCCATTGATCAGGATAACTTTGAAATACAATCCTCTAGCGGAGCTTACTTGGTGGAGGCCTTTGGTGGAGAGTTTCCGAGCGTGCATTACGAGTATTTGCCTCAATTTTACCACGGACCAGGCCCGCAGAGAACCATTAGACTAAGTTATACAGCGATCCAGTCGCAAATGCCGGCAAAGTTCAGAAATAAACCGCTCAAGATACAAGCGTTGAGCCGCGGGCTGCTTCAAAGCTCCGTAAACGATCTGAAGCAGTTCCTTATCAACAGTACTCAGGTGTCTTCAATCCCAGGGATCCCGCCCGCAAGACGGAGCCAAGGCTATGGAGCAAATAATGGAAAAGATATCCAAACGATTATTCCAGTTTCCAAGAAGATAAAGAAAATACGTGTAACACATGGGTCTGCTCTTGATGGGCTGCGCATAATCTTTGACGACAAGTCGTATGTTGATTTCGGAAATTCGAAGCAGCATTACACGGACATTTCGCTTAATCCTGACGAGTACGTGACAGCAGTGAACATCAGATCTGGAGCGTGGGTCGATGGAATTCAAATCATCACCAATAAAAAGGCCAGTCCTTTGCTTGGTGGACGAGGCGGCGGGCATCACCAGTTCACAATCCCCCAAGGGACCAGGCTCTTGGGCTTTTTTGGAAAGATGGGTTCTTGGTGCAACCAGATTGGAGTTCTATATGGATAGATATAAACATGATAATACAAGGTGTGGGTCTAAAAGTAATTGCTGTGTGGAATGTTGTATGAATTGCTCGAGGAGTCATTGAGACAAGCTGGGATAAATGGCTTCAGGTCAAGCGGGACCTGCAAGCCGGAGGGAAGATTGTTGGCGCTGAAGAGGTAATTTGACCTGATCTCTGATGGTGGAACCACGGGGTCAAAGTTGAGAGAGTTGTTTTGGGTCTCAAATTTTATGCTCATTCCTTTGAGCATTTTGTCGACCATGACGAGGACCTGCGTAAATGCGGGTGGAAACGGCGGTCGTCCAAATGCGCGCAATAACTTGACATCTTCTTTCCAAAACTGCTTGGATTTCAAGGAAGTTGTCCTTTTTTTGGCACCAATTTTGAATTTTGACTTGAGCGGTGACTGATCGATTGAGTTGACCAAGGCGTAATTGGCGAGCCCTAGAGCCAGTCCGAGGTTGCCCTTACTGTAGTTTTCGAGGCTCGAGTAGAAACAGTAGAGAATGTCAAGGAACTTGTGAAGTGCTTCTATGTTCTGCGATTTGGGAGCCGCAATCTTTTGAAGGACCGAGAACTCGTTGTGGATGAAGATGAGGATTTTAGTGTAAAGGCCGACTTTGTCAGGAAGATTGTCTGTGTCTCCAAACCTGGACTCTATGTCTTTATAGATGGACACAATGTTCTTGGCAACAACAACGAGTTGCACCAAGGACAAATTGAGATGCCATATGGTGTTGAACTTTGCAAAATGGGGGTCATTGTCGCTCGAAGAAACGTGCGACTTCAATTCTGTCAGCAAGCTGAGCGAGCTCTTCAAAATGTTGAGAGCCCGCTTCCAGGTGTCGTCGCACACTTTCTCTCTCTCAAGATCACTTTGTATAGTCTCCAATGCGAGTATGTTGTAGATGTAGGAGAGCGAGACTGCCGTGGCGACGATTTCATCGTAGAGCGACCAGCTGTTGCAGCCGCCTTGGCACGAGTAGCGGCTCCAAGGGATGTCCACCCGGCCGCTCTCGGCCGCAAACATGACTGTGGAGCGGGACGATTCGATCAGGTGCTCCAATGCTGGCTGCTGCTCGCGGGACGCTCTGGACATAGTGTAGCCGAAAAGCGCCTCGAGGTACTCGTGGAGACTGTTGCTGGAGTTCATGAGATCTAAGGGCGAGACTGCAAGCCGCAAGTCCAGCAGCTGTGCCGACGCGGGCAGCCTGGGCCGGGCGCTCTGCTCGGGCATCGGCAGCTCCTCGCGTAAGGCAGCCATTGCGCGCGCGCGTGCGTGTGTGTGCGTGTGTGTGTGTGCTGAACTCCAATAATGCGGCACACCGACTCTCAGTAATGGTGCTCATTTATATGTGTGGAGCTGTAAGCGGGTCACTTTTCTTTTAATGCAAGTTGAACGTGTAACAGACAGAAAGGAGCGAGACGTCACGTGACTGTATGTTATCAGACAGGTGCGGGGGGTGCGGGAGCGATGCTAGAGAAGAATCCCCGCAAGATCAAGACATCCATGATATTTTTATTTAGTAATTTTTCAAGGGAAGAAAAGAAGGGGGGGTTCTCACCTAATGTTAGGAGCGCTCCATTCACCATGGCTGGCGTAGTGTCTCTCTTCTACATTTAGTTGCCAAAGAGCTTCTTGAAGGCCTGATCAAAGTCTGCAATCAGGTCGTCGATGTTCTCAATTCCCACGCTGACTCTCAGCAGGTCCTGGGTGACGCCCGAGGCCTCCTTCTCCTCGCTGCTGAGCTGCTCATGAGTGGTGGTCCAAGGGTTGATGATCAGCGACTTGGCATCGCCCACGTTGGCGAGGTTGGAGAAGAGCTTCAGGCTGTCTACAAAGCGGGGGCCGCTCTCGAGGAACTGGTCTCCCGAAGGGTTTGGCACAGACTTCACGCCAAAGGAGAGAACCGCACCGAACCCGTTCTGGAGATACTTCTTGGCATTCTCGTGGTACTCGTGCGACTCGAGACCCGGGTACGACACCCATGAAACATGTGGCGACTTCACCAGGTACTGCGCCAGCTTCATCGCATTGGACGCGTGGCGCTCGGCACGCAGCGCAAGTGTCTCCAGCCCTTGGAGCAGCAGGAACGCGCCGAATGGGTTGAGGGCAGGGCCGAGGTCTCTGAGAAGCTCGACTCTCACGTGGTAGATGTACGCAAGGTCGCCAAACTTCTCGTTGAGGATGTCGCCATGGTAGCCCTCCGAGGGCTTAGAGAACTGTGGGTACTTCTCTGGCCAGTCCGAGAACTTGAAGCCGTTGTCCTTTTGCACGTCCTTGTACACCACCACTCCGGCAATGGTGGTTCCGTGGCCGCCAATCCACTTTGTGGCAGAGTGCGTCACGACATCAGCGCCGAGCTCGAGCGGCTTGCAGAAGTAGCCGCCTGCGCCGAAGGTGTTGTCGACCACGACCGGGACACCTTTCGAGTGGGCGTAATCGATGATTTCCTTGAAGTCGGGCACATTATACTTTGGGTTGCCGATCGACTCGAGATAGACGGCCTTGGTCTTGTCGTCGATGAGCGGAGCGATCTTGTCGACGGAGTCTCCCTCGGCAAATCTCACGTCAATGCCGAAGCGCTTGAACGCTACCTTGAACTGGTTGTAGGTTCCGCCGTAGAGGAAGGAGGTGGAGACGATGTTGTCTCCGGCATGGGCAAGGGCCGCGAGGGCCATCAGCTGAGCCGCCTGTCCGGAGGACGCCGAGACGGCGGCGGAGCCGCCCTCGAGGGCTGCGATTCTCTTTTCAAAGACGTCGGTGGTGGGGTTCATAATACGCGAGTAGATGTTGCCCGGCACGCGCAGACCAAAGAGGTCGGCTCCGTGCTTGGAGTCCTTGAAGACGTAGGACGAGGTCGCGTAGATGGGCACGGCCCTGGCCATGGTGGTGGCCTCCGGCTCTTCCTGGCCGGAGTGGACGCACTTGCTGGCAAAGCTGAGCTCTGCGGGGGGAGGTGAGGGGGGTGTTAGCGGCTTTGCTGGTGGCGGGCCTGCCTGGGCCTGGACTTACCTTGTGACATGTTGTTGCAGTGTTCCTTGGAGCTGGGGAAAAAAATTGGTGGGGGGGGGGGGGGGGTTGGGGCGCTGGGCTGTGTGGGGGAAGCCTGCTATCGGAGCGTACACGGGGCTCACTCGTTCAAAGATCAGCAACGGGACGGGCAGCTCTGTGCAGCACGAGCGAAGGGGGAGGAGGCTCCGCTCGTCTTCCTCGCTGTATATAAAGGGCGCCGTCTTCCGGACACCCCCGCCGAAACAGTCTGCCCGTCACCTTCCTCCCTCGAACAACCAACTTTCTTCCCCCCCTCCCCCCTTTGTTCTGGCTGCTAATCCCCTTCCCCAATTTGGCAATTGCACGTGACCCCAAAACAAGACAAAACAAAAACAGAGGACCCTTTCCCTTTCTCTCTCCCTCCCACACTCTCCAGCAGCCCGCTTTTTTTGTTCTTTTACACCCGTGCGCCAGTGCACAAAAGAGTTCCCTTTGTTCTCTTGTCTCCCTCTTTCGAAGGAGGAGCACAAGGGAAGCGGGAGAGGGAGAGGGAGAGAAAAGGGGGATCCTCGTCCCCCGCCCCCCTATTTATACCCCGTCTTGTTTTGTAGACCCCCCCCGGCTCCCCGCTCCCCTCCCTTTTCTTGTTCACTGCTCGCCCTCCTTGTAAAGCACCCGCACCCGCACCCGCACCCAGAACATCACGACCCCCCAATGGTCTCACTAAGCTCCTCGTCAACCTACGGCAAAGGCGCCCAGGTCCTCATCTCGGCCTGCCTCCTCGGCATCTCGGGCAAGCTCATCAGCGACAGATCCTCCCTCTCCTCCTCCGTCGACGAGCTCGACAGCTACTACGACACAGAAACCCTCGCCAAGAGGGACACTTCCTCCTCCTCCTCACTCTACGTCGACGCGTCCTGGAAAAAGTCTGCAGTCGTCATGTCCTCCTCCTGCCTCAGCCTCGTCTCCAACGGCGTCAACTACGCGCTCCCTAGCGCCTTCACCAGCTCCACCTCCTCCAAGGCCGCCTCCCCTCGCATATTCTCGGCCTCCCCAGCATCCACTGTCAGATACATCTCCGTGGCCTCGTCGGAAATTCTCATCAAGGCCCTCAGCAGCCTCTCGGTCTCTCAGACCAGCTACATCGCCTCTCTCCTCGGCTCAGAAATCAGCTCAAACGCCCTCTGGTTTGTCAACATGATCCTGGAAACAAGCCAGTACGCCTCAATGAGCTGCACAGACGTGGAAAAACTGCTCAGCAGCTACAACCTCACTTCAGACTTCTCTGACGATATTCTTTCGGACTTCTTCAACATCTGGAGCTTTGACAACAGCACCTCTCTGGCAGACGATATTGTCGACCTTGTCTTGGGAACAAGCAACTCGTCCCTGGTAGGCGACTACGTTAACACAAACAATGCCACTGTCAGTGAGCTCCAGGCAGAGCTTCTCATCATGCTTGGAAACAACTGTCAGCTGAAAAAGGCCTCTTTGGCTTTGTCGATCATAGTTTGGGTATCGTACTTCATGACCTCGAGCGTCTTGTCGGTCAGCCTGATCTCTTTCATTAGCCAGTATAAAAAAATCCAAAAGGAGAGGCTGTATGCCAAGCAGACTCTGGAGTTGGACGCATCAGAAACGGCAGCACTTTCTACAGAAAAAGCCGACTCAGAGCCCGTCTACTTTATCTACAAGAGAGACTGGCTCTTACCGACGGTCGTCAGTAGTACCGTCGCCAAAAGCTACGATATTGAATAAAATGTGGCATGCCTCTTAGAAACTTTGCTTGTACAGAACAAGGCGGGACAGAACGGAACAAAAACAGAAGAAAATACAACACTGCCTTCACAACACATTGCAATTGACTAAATTCTAAAAATACTTGGAGGTTCCAGCTATCTCAATAGCTACATTTGCAAAATATATCATGGCTATTTTTTTTTTGTCGCAAGTAAGCCTAGCCCTCTAAAAGCAGACTTCATAATCAAACGATAAGCACAACCAGGAATGAGTATAGCAGAACTGTCAGCTTATTAAAATGAATGAAGTTGCTCCTCATCTTATTGGCACCCCCTTCTACTGCTGCGGATAAACCGGTGCTCGTAGGGTTCGTAGAGAGCGTCTCTGTCACAGTGATGTAGCTTGATTCTGTGACCGTGACACGCACTGCACATTCAGTGCTGGACGAGGAATGGGATAATGTGGAGACTGGACTGGATGTTGTGCCAGGAGAAGTTGAGGTTTGCCGGGTGCTTGTTGGCAACGCAAGGGACGAGCTTGAACTTGGAATGGCAGTGGAAGATGAACTTGAGTACACTGTGGTGGTGACGACGGTAGGGGAGTGTGTCTTTGTCACGGTCTGACGCCCTGTTGTCACGGTGGATGCGCCTGTGACCCACACCAGGTAGGTGGAAGACACGACTTCGACGAGATAGTATGTCTCGTAGTATGTGACTGGATAGAGCACCAGAGTGCTGTAAGAGCTGCGGAATGTAGTCAATGCAGTAGAGGTCAGCGTGGAATGCCAGGTCATTGGGGTCGATTGGTTGAAATAGCCAGAAAAGGAGACTGCTATTGGAGTCACTACTGTAGTAGTATACAGGGGAGAGGTGACTGTGGTGAACTCTTCGAGCTCAGTCGAAGTAGTGGACACAATTGTTTCGATGGAGACGACCGTTTCCGTGCTGGATACGATCAGGATCATAGCTGAGGTAGTGGAGATGGTGTATGTTTGCGTCCAGAGGCTGCCGACGGTCGTGGTCATGACGGAGCCCGAGGCGGTGGAGCTGGAAGGCGTGGTGGCCCTAGTATTTCCAGTGCTGGAGGTGGAGGTGGGCGTGGGCGTGGAGGTAGGCGTGGAGGTGGTGAGTGAGGTGGAGGTGGAGGTGGGCGTGGGCGTGGGCGTGGAGGTGGTGAGTGAGGTGGAGGTGGAGGTGGAGGTGGAGGTTGTTTTTGAGCTCGACTTTGAGGTAGGGGTAGAGGTAGAGGTGGAGGTGGAGGTGGTTGCGGCCGTGCTTGTCGTGGTGACGGGCCCTATTGTGGTAGCCGTAGAGGGCGTTGTGTTGATCGTGCTCTGTAGCGACGCAGCGGTGGTGATGAGGACGCAGCCGTCGCAGGAGAAGTCGGTGTTGTACTGGCGGGACAGGTTAGTAACCGAAACAAGGGGAAGGGGGGGCACGGGCCAGCGGGGCACTCACCCTTGTCGTGTAGCAGTGCGCGGCCGGCAAGAGCTGGAGTGCGGCGACGAGAAGAGAAGACAGCATGTTCGGTGACGAGGAGAGGGGCCTGGCTCAACAGACGACAGCAGTGCGCTCCATCCACGGGTCCTAGAGGGGGGCAACAACGCGCGGGAAGCAGACAAGGGGAGTGCCCCGGTATTTATACCCGAGGGGGCGGGAGGGATGAAAGAAGGGGACCATGCTTCTCCCTCCCGAGCACAGCCATGGAGAAAAAATAAAAATGCTCAAACAAGAGAAACCCAAATCCCCCTGGCCGGGCCCCACAACACGAATTTCTGTCGCGGACGCGCCCCCCTCACAACGCGCCTCGTGTGCGGGTGCGGGCGCGGGTGCGCGGCGTCGCGTGCGCACGCCAGCATCTCAGTGCAGCTGCTTCACCTCCTCCAGCGCGCGGTCGAGGTCGCTGAAGAGCATGCTCCACTGGGTCTCGGCCTCCATCTGCGCCGGGCTGCGCGGCTCGTCAAGAAACGCCGGCGCGTCGCTCTCGTACCCGCTGTCAAAGTCGCTGTCGTCAAACTCCAGCCCGATCTCAGCACAGATCGTCTCCATCACGTCCTCCCAGTCCGCGACAGACGTCACGTCCGCGCGCAGGCTCCTGTCCGCGGCAGATGAGCCCACCTCAATGAGCACGTTCTTGGTGGCAGCGGGGCCAGCAAACATCTTCAGCGATGTTGCCGACAGAACAACAGCCGTGATGCTGCTGCTGCTGCTGACGCTCCCGATGCTGCCCACTCTATCACCATCCTCACCATGCCTGTCGACGTAGTCAGCAAGAACGTCTCCCAGGAAGCGCGTGCTCTCCTGCCCACTGTTAGAAAATCCGTTCTCTGTCGGAGTCAGCGTCCTTAGCGCCTCGTGATACCTATCTATTCGCTCCAAAACCAGTGTCTCCCCCTCCTGGAAGGCGGCACTGTCCACCGCAATCGACTCAACAACGTCAGAGTCCGACTGCAGCATCTGGCAGCACGTGCACACCAACAGCAGGTCAATTCTCACCAGCAAAAGACTCCGCATGATATTCTTCAGCGCAATTGCAGACTGGTGAGACGGAATCAGCTGGTTCAGCACGATGATCATCTTGCGCGGCTTCTCGCTGAAAATAAGCGAGTTGATGGTGGCCTCGTAAAAGCTGGGGTCCACTCCTGTGACAAGTTTCCTGCTCTTGCCCCGGAAAACCTGCTGCTGCAGCTGCTCCAGTAGGGAACTGATCTCATTCTCAGTGACGTTAGATGTGAGTAGATCGCTCGGGAACTCCTTGCTGTGGTTGCTAAACGCAATCACCCACTTTTCCAGTAGCTTGGAGTCAGAAGACTTGAGATGGAACTGGTACCCACTGGATTGTGAGCCCACAGCCACAACGTCTGGCGAGGGCACTTGAACCGAGCCCAAGAATCCAGTCTCCACTTCCTCGTAGAGTTGATGCTCAATATCAATTAGAAGCAGCCGCTCATCAAAAAGGTAGCAGTACTTATCCGCCCATGTCACCTCACCATCTGTGCTCACTTCCAACCTGTCAAGTAATCTCAGATCACCGTACGAATCCAAGGCCGCTCTGTTCAAGCTTATTCGCGAACTGTCAGTTGGAGAGCAGAATTTCATTTCGGAGATGAGCCACCAGAGCTCACCGATGAACCTCGCCCGGAGTTCCGATAAGGAAATATTTGAAGTCCAACTGTCTGAAATGCTCGCAGACTCGTCCAACGAGCTTGTGACATAGTAATCCTCACTTTCGTTCAATATAGGCACAGAAGTGAAAGTTGAGGAAATGGCCGATGTGGAGGATCCCCTTGACGGCTTTTTAACGTGCCGATACTGGCTGGGTTTACCCGTGTGTCTTACATCAACCGAGGTTGCAGCATCATCGGGTGCCATTCGGCGCTGTTTCATCGAAGGCGACACGTTGATTGATACCACGGGCGATCTCGTTTGTGAAGCCTCCGGGGAGCTCGAGACGGAGCCTTGCAGCTTGCTCTCTTTTCGTTTTCCAGTTGTCGTCATAAACTTGGTAATCATTTCATCGGCCACGACCTGGCTCGCAGGAATAACTCTCGCGTGCCCCCCGCATTTTGGGCACAATGGGAAGTACGACGAGGGAGGAGAGTCGCTGGCAGGCGACGATGTGGCGTTGGCGTACTCCATCTCGAGAAGCAGGCATCGTTCGTGAGAGAAATGGTTGCACTGCAGCTGGATGACCCCTTCCACCGTGTGATCATCGGCTCCGAAAAACAGTGTATCTGTGAGGGCCAGGTCGCAAAAGACACAGGTCTCGTTTGCAGCGTTGACTCTATGGTAGTGATGGTGGTGGTGGTCCTTGCGCAGCGACGGCGAGTCTGCCAGGGTAGATGCGATCGAGTGTGGAGAATGGTCCTTGTATGGTAGGTTAGCAAAGGGGGGCCCCCTGGTGTGCTGGGCGGGGGGCTTGGCGGGGGCCTTGTGCGCGGGTTTGCCCAAGGGCCTGGTCCTGACCGAGTCGAGTATGTCAATGGGCGGCGGAGGCGGTGGAGGAGGAGGAGGCGGGGGCGGGTGCGGCGGGTTCAGGTGGAGACGGTGCATGTCCGGACCCGCGGGGGTGCCCTGGGGCAGGTTGAAGCTCAGGGCCGGCAGCAGTCCGTCTGCGAACCGCCTTTTCGGCTTGGGCGTGTTCTGGCTGCGCTTCGCGGGGCCGCTGAAGGACCGCTCGATGGAGCAGGTCAGGCTGTCGAGCGTCTGCGACGACAGCAGGCCGCTCGTGCCGAGCGCGTACTTGCCGTTGTCCCGCACTTCCGGCGACATGGAGCGGCAGCAGGCGGAGAGGTCGGTTCAGGCTCCCGCGAGAGAGAGCGGACGCATGCGCTCTGGGGGGCCTTGTGGGACGGGTGCGTGCCGTCGTCGCTCACAGCCAAAGGTGCCCCTGTGCAGTGGTGGCGGCGCAGAGCGGCAAGCTGGCTGTGCTGGGGGTGTCCAGATCGGTGGGCCGGGGGACAGGACGGGGCGGCGGGCCTGGCACAGAGACAGTTGCACGTCTACTACTACGGCTCTTTTATTGGATGCAGTGGGCTCCTTGAAACAAGTTTCTCTTTGTTACAGATTCAGCTTTCCTCTGTGCAATATCGCGCCAATCGACGCGTCGCCAGGCCGCGGAAATAGCAGATACCACGTCACGTGACACAAAAAGAATAGAGAGAGGCGGTAGAAGGGGGAGGGGGGGGCCAAAGGGGGAAGCAGGAGGCAGGAGGGATGGAACAGAAGGCCGCTACAGCGATGCTGCTGCCTCTTCGTTACACTGAGCAGCACTAAAGTCATCCGTAGCCACGTACAAACAAGAATCGAATAAAACACAAACACACAAACTCTCTCTCTCTTTCTCTCACTCCCATCAAATCGCCTCGTTCATCGCCACAATCCGAGAGAGCTGTGCATCCTCCGACGCCGCGAGCGTCGCGTTGTCGTCAACGGGCACGGCAGGAGCATCGCCGCCGCCGCTCGCCGTCACCGCCGAGCTCTCAATCGAGTTCTGGCTCGGCATGAAAATCACCTTCGAGTTCGACGTGCGCGCCATGTTCTGCATCGCGTCCAGATATCTGATCTGCATCGCAGGCTTCGAGGCCAGAATGTCCGCCGCCTTCCGCATGAGCTTCGCGCTCTCCACCTCGGCGCGCGCCTGGATGATCTTCGACTCACCGATACGCTTCGCCTCCGCAGCCATCGACAGCGACTGCGACACAGTCTGAGGCAGATTCAGCTCCTTGATCAGCAGGCTCTCAATCTTGACACCCCACAGCGCAGCAGGCTCGGCGATGATCTCCTCGATCGAGTTCGCAATCTCCTCTCTTCTCTCAAACACATCCTGCAGGTTTCTCGAGCCAATCACCTGTCTGAGCGTCGTCTGCGTTCTTTCTCTCAGCGTCTCCTCAATGTCCTCGACGGTGAAGTAGGCCGTGTGCGGCTTCACAATCTGGTAGTAAAGCACACTCGAGTTCGTGATCGACACATTGTCCTTCGTGTAGCAGGCGAGCGCAGGAATCTGCATCGTCTTCAACATCACGTTTGTCTTGTAAAGCTTCTCACTCAGCGGATTCACCTTCACGAGACCAGGGTCCACGGACTTGTACAATTGGCCAAATTTCGTGATAAGTCCGACATGTCCCTGCTGCACATCCTTGTAAGGGTTCGGGAAGCAGCAGCAGCAAGGCACTATTCCGATCTGCCCCATCAAGTAGCCAAGTGTGTCCACAATCGAGGCGTACGTGCCGTAGTCGCCATTCTTAGTCTCGAACTCAAAGGCAAACGAAGGCTGGATCTCGTGCTGGGACTTTGGCTGGTCCGTGATGACGGCGCGGTTTACAGCTTTCTTGGCAAAGTTCTCCTGCGACGGGTCCTCGCTGTCGTACAGTCTGTCGTTCATAGACCCCTGGTCATTCGAAATCGCTGTCATAGTCGCTATGATGTTGTTTCTTTTGTAAGCGGTAACTGATACTGCTTGCCCCTTCCCCTTCCCCTGTTTGTGTGTGCGTGTTGGGGCCTTGCTATATAGGCTCAATTTATACACACACACAGCCTGCGCCCAATTTTAAAATAGATTGAGCCACGCACGCTCTTATCTATGCCCAAACCAGCAGAGCCCAGATCATGCCTCCCGGGTCTGAAAGCGCTCAGCAACATAAGTCCCGGAGAGCACTGCGCCTCCGCTAGCAACATGGCATGTGCCTGGGATGACGTCCATGGCCCAGCAAATCCCTTCTGTTGCATCGTCCATTGCTATACCGCTCGCTTCGTTAGTAGCAGGCAAACCAATGTGACCAAACAAAAAAAATCCCCAGCAAAATCCGTGACATAAGCGTGTCATGTGCAAAGAAAGAACAAGATCCAACAATACGCTAACAATACTGCTGGGACAATAAAGCGGAGCTGAGCAGTTAGATTTTTGCTAAGCCTTGCAGCGGCAGGCTTGCAGCGGCAACCTTGTGTGGATCTTGCGCTTTCTCTAGCTTATCGTATTCTGGGCGCAACAAGCTCGGTTAAGAGCAAAACCGTCACGGGTATGCAACACAAAATAGCAACACACCGGCAAGCCATTGCCGGACGCGAGGCACAGGGAGCAGGAACACACAGGCGTACCCTTTTTAGGTCACAGATCAGGGCCGTCAGCACGGCCCGTTCCGTTCCCGAGATACCCTATAAGCTCAGCAGAGTCGGTTGAGTTCACTCTCGTGTTTTCGGGACGGGTCAGGGCTGCAACAGACGCAGGCGCGTGCCCTGCATCAACCAAAGACATCGCGTCCGAGTTCGGGATGCCTGCACTCGTGTAGTTGAAGTTGAAGGGGTTCTGCACAAAGAATGGATCATTGAGATCAAAGCCCAAAAGCGGGTCAACAGTAAAGTTCACATCAGCACCGTTACTGTCTCCCAGTTGGCCGTTCCGGTCATGCGGGCGCGATTGGGGCGGCGGAAACATCTGCTGGTCCGGGTTATAGTAGTCTATGTTGTAATTGCTCAAGGACACCTGCGAAAGCGACGTTGGAGCATTCACGTAGAATGCAGCGCGTTGCTGTGGAATGCACGGAGAGCTGGCATTTGAAGCCACAGCTGGGGACCCCGCCACTGCAGCATGAGAGGACATAATGTGCTCAGGAACATTGTGTAGTTGTACATCTTGAAAAGAAGGCGTGAGGCCGGGTGTCTGCTCAGTCATGGGCTTCATATCCTCTGACACAGAAGCCAACGAAAGCGACGAGAGGGGCCCAGAGTGCCTGCTTCGCTTTAATGAAAGCCCCATATTTTGCACAAACCCATTTTCAGAAGTGGTTTGCAGCCCACTGGCAGCCTTCGCAGCAGTATGCTCACCGCCAACCTTTGCGACAACCTGATCTCCGCTGGCCTTTGCAATGGACTGGTCAGCGCTGGCCCGCGCAGCCGCTTGCTCAGTCTTTTCAAGGTACATTTTGAAAAAGTTGTCACACATGTCGTTGATGTACTGTAGAATTCTGACAACATTATCTCGCCAATTTGTCGGCCCTGTGGTCTCATAGAGCTTGATAAGTCTCTGGCGAATGAGACCAATCTCATTATAATGTGGCGATAGTTTCACGTACCCCAGATGCATTAAAGTGAACACCACCACCAATGTTTGGTACAAAAAGGTGTACGAAAACGGATACATCTGATGTATTTGCGATTTGCGAAACTTTCTGTTATGTTCTTCAACAAGATCTTGACTGTGTTCAAGCACTTTAAGAACGGAATCGAGACAGCTTTCAAGAGACTTCCGATATACCGACATGAAGTGCTGATGAAACTTGGCCCGATTACCGTAAAGCATAATAAGATCACCAAGGGTATCACAATCTGTATTCAAAAGACAAAATGTTTCCTCATCTTCTTTGTAGACACATGGGCGGAGAATGGTGTATCTAATATCAAGCGGACAATCATTCAGTATCTGATTGAGGTGTAAATGGCTTAGCGACTTGAATGAATTTGACATTTTCTTAGACTGTTTCTTATCGATGATAGGCAATGTAATGTAACTCGGTTTAGTGTCATCTCGTGAGCGTAGATTTCTCATTATGCGAGTATCAACCAAGATCTTTTCGTAAACCAAAGCCTCATTTACAAAAGCCTCATCAATATCCATCACAGTGTCGAAACTGATTCTCACCTTGTATGAATCAATAAGCACATTGGTCGATTTTTTCACCAGCTCAGCAAGAGCAATCTTATAGTTGAATCTAAGCTCATAGTTTCGTAAGAGAGGTTGGAAGTTGAATGTTACAGGGTTCGGTCTGCCCAGCACTGAACAAAGCGTCGCTGAGATGAAGTCGATCGCAAACCACAAAGACGCCTTTGGGTTTTTCTTTATCATATCTAGAGCATTTTCGTGTTCTTCTAACTTCAATGTGTTGGCAATACTTTCATCATACACGTGGAGACCCAGAGAATAGGCCGAGCTCACAATTTTGAAAAGAAGGTTCCAGCTGCGCTCTATCTGGTCACCGTAGAAAAGATCCTCGCATTCCAAGACATACGCGCGTAGACTGAATGGTGTCTCAATTTGTATGCCGGTCCGCAAATTGCAGTACTGTTTGTACAGGGACGGACGGAGCTTTTCGTACGTTAAACCATACTGCGTCAAAACGGGGTCTGTTGGAGGCACAGATCGCAACGTTACGATCAGAACCATGATGATCAGTAGTAGCACGTCATCGTCGTTCCTCCAATTCTTGGCGCGGGCTGCACGATCTAGAAACTCGTATAGCGGTTCTCTATCGAGATAGTTGAGGTAGTGAAAGCGCAGGTGGAAAAACTTGTTGAGTACTCTCTTGATCACAAGGATGTTCTCGGGAGATGTTGATTTGGCCGTCTTGATTTTGGCTTGGCTTGACACGCTGGTCTGCCCGGAAGTAAGTTCTGGACAGTCGATCAGCAACGGCAGCTCGCGCTTCTGCTTAATCTGTCTCTTCACTCTGATGAAATTGTCGAACTCGTTGACATCTGCGGTTGTCAAGGCTGAGGAGATCATGAACCTTGTCGAGTTGGGGCCGTAGTATATCGCGCTTGTGTTAGACACATCTTCCTTCTCGACTTCATCCTCGTCGTCGTTGTCATTCTGCCGCCTGCGCTTCTTCCGCAGCCGCAGTTCTTTGAGCCGGATCTTGAGCGCTTCGTTCTCCTTGCGCAGCTCCAGCAGCGCCTTGCCGGCATCCTCTTCCTTGACGGGCGCACAATTGTGCTCGCACTCTGATGCACTCACGCTCGGCAACTTGCTCTCAGCCACGACGGGCGGTTCGACAAGAAACTGCTCAACCTTGATGGACCGGAACTTCTCAGGGTACACGCACTTCCGGTTCTTGGCGACACACTGGTTGCACGGCATCTGCCTGTTGCACTTGATCTTGCGCCGTCTGCACTCGATACAGCTAATGGGCATCATCTTGAGGAAACAGCACGCTCATCCGCCAGCACAGTCCGCAAGTTGTCCAGCGATACAGTGGCACTGCTGCTTCCTCCTCCTCCTTTTTGTCTTACCTGGTGGAATCACGGAGTTTTCTTTTTATTCTATTCCCTCCCCCTCCCCCTCCCCCTCGCCCCATCAAAACACACTGTTCTTCTTTCTGGGGAAATCCCCGCAGATTTACTGGCAGTGCCCCAGCACCCTCAGACCGCTCCAATTCTCTTCCCATGCGTGCCCCGGGCTCTGCTGAACCCCTCCTTCCCTCCCACCCCCGACGCGGCATGCGCGAGCAAGCCACACACACAAGCCGGTCGCCCATGCCCGCGCCCATGCCCGCACCCATGCCCGCGTCCGCCGCCCAGCCCAGCTCAGTCAAGCTCCCGTCAAAATAAAGAAGTCTCCTTCTAATCTGCTGATTATGATGACATAATCAGAAGAGAATATTTTTCTCTTCGACTAGTTCTGTCACGTGATATTCCAGAATTCGTTCTGCTCGCTCTCTTCTCTCGCTGTGTGGTTTCTTCAAGCAATCAAATGCTCTATAAAATTCAAAGTGCAAATTGTGCAAGTCGCTCCGCTCGTGATAGCACCACAATAGTCCAGCAGCTCATCCCCAGCCCGTTCATCCAGGTATTTGCCATTAACACTATTGTTTTTCCGTGTGTACCGAAGCCGCAATGTACGCCAGAAACCTCCTAAGAGCACCAAGAGTCTCTCTCTCTCTGAGAAGATTCATCACCTTTGACGCGGCGTCCCAGCCAAGAATCAGAATCGGCTCCGTCGTGCCAAACTTCACGGCTCCTTCCACCAAAGGCACCATTGACTTCCACAAGTACATTGGCGACTCATGGACCGTGCTCTTCTCACACCCTGCCGACTTCACCCCAGTCTGCACCACCGAGCTGGGCGCCTTCGCCAAGCTGAAGCCAGAGTTCGATGCCAGAAACGTTAAGCTCATCGGCCTTTCCGCCGAGGGCGTCGAGAAGCACAACGCCTGGGTGAAGGACATTGAGGAGGTCGCGCTCGAGGGCAAGGACTTCACCTACCCGATCATCGGAGATGAGTCCAGGGAAGTCGCCTACCTCTTTGACATGGTGGACGAGCAGGGCTTCAAGAACCTGAACGGTGGGATCGTGCAGACCATCAGATCCGTTTTCATCATTGACCCTTCCAAGACCGTCAGACTGATCATGACCTACCCGGCTGCTGTGGGCAGAAACACCTCCGAGGTCCTCAGAGTGATTGACGCTCTCCAGCTCGGCGACAAGAGGGGCGTCGTCACCCCAATCAACTGGAACGTTGGCGAGGACGTGATCATCCCTCCATCAGTCTCCAACGAGGATGCCACGAAGAAGTTCGGCGACTTCAAGGAGGTGAAGCCTTACCTGAGATTCACCAAGGCCTGAGCGTGCCTGTCTGTCTTGTTTTTTTTTTGGCTGCAGTTTGTATGGACACTAGCTAAGCCGGTCACCAAAGACCTTACTGTACCAGCAGGACTCTTCCCAGAGTCTTCAGTAACGAACCTGACACCCTCTAGCTTGAAGTTCGTCCCCCGCCCCCCTCTTCAGGCGTCATGTAGTGTACAATAACTACTGTAGGAGAAGAGCCCCCCCTCCTCTCTCCCCCTTGGTGCTTGTCCCTTCGGAGTTTGAAGCGGTGTACAGATGTGAAAATTATTCTCCCCAATTGTTTCAAGACCATGGAGGTGATTTTTTATGCGCTTCACAAATGGGTGGGTGACCTCCTCCAGTCTCTTTTGGTGCCCACCGCATGGCGCTCTCTCCGTGAAACAACGCTCTGACTCAAGCCGCTACACGTTGCTGGGTGTAACGATAAATGCTCTGCTGACAGGTGTGTGCGGCCCACGACAGCGCTTGTATTTGAACTTCACCAGAGGTGCGCCCGCATCTGCGGCCTGAAGCGGAATCCGAACATGGCTGATAATAACGTCAGCACGGCTGTGCCGCTGGCCTCGCTGCCGAGCCCTGTCTCAGGGATCAAGGACATCAAGCCCAAGCCGACCGCCCGGATTGTGCACGAGCTCAGACCAGCGCCTGCTCCTCCTGCTGACGCTGTGGCCGCCACCGCCACAACCAGCACTGCCGCGGGAGAAAAACGCAAATCACCTTCTCCACAGCCCGACTTCCAAGCCATCAAAATCCAAAAGAAGAAGAAGAAAGACGGGAGTGCATCGCCGCACGTGCCCAGCAAGACCGCGATCCACGCCGCGGGACACAGACCGGTCACTTCCTGTACCCACTGCCGCCAGCACAAAATCAAGTGCAATGCCTCTGAACGGTACCCCGACCCTTGCGACAGGTGCGAGAAGATGGGGCTCAAGTGCGAGATCGACCCCAACTTTCGGCCGAAGAAGGGGTCTCAGATCCAGTCCCTGAAGAACGAAGTCGACGAGCTCAAGTCTCAGATCGAAATGCTCACAAAGACGGGACGGCTCACGGCACTCACGCCCCAGCCTAGCAACCCGGCGATCGCTGCAGCGGCCACCACTCTCAGTGAAATGAAGGCACCGCCGCCTTTGGAGAAGCTGACGACCGAGAGACCGCAATATTCCCTAGCGTCTACCTCTGCTGCGCAAGAGTACCGCAGCGCAACTGGACCCTCTGCAGCGACAACCACGACCAACACGATGGAGAAAACACGCTCATCGCCCGCGCTCCCCGCCACCTCTATCACAGAGTTCCAACTGGATGATATCAAAATAAGTTTGCAAAAAGCTTACGAGTTACATCAGCGCTTTGTGACCAACTATCTACCATACTTGCCGATTATGGTTTCGAATGACTGCGTTGAACTCTACAACCAGTCCCAGCTTCTGTTTTGGACAGTCATGCTGACGGCCTGCTTATCTGATGCGGAGCCTTCATTGTACATTTCATTGGCGTCTTCAATCAAGCAGCTGGCCATTGAGACGTGCTGGATTCGCACTCCCCGCTCCACGCACATTGTGCAGGCATTGCTGATTCTCGGCATGTGGCCTTTGCCTAACCAGAAGGTCCTGGATGACTGCTCTTACAGATTCGTCGGTCTCGCAAAGAATTTATCCTTGCAGCTTGGACTACATAGGGGAAAGTTCATCAGTGAATTTTCTCGAACGCAGGTTGCTCTGCCTAACGCTGAAAAGTGGAGAACAAGAACATGGCTGGCAGTTTTCTTCAGCGAGCAGTTTTGGTCGTCCAACCTGGGGCTTCCCCCTTCACTACAGACTGATTTTTTGCTGGAGAAGGCGAGAATAGACCAAAGCTTGCCAAAGAATTTTCGATGTCTGATATCATTGGCGATTTTCCAGTCCAAACTTGTAAGTGTTATGGGACTGAGCGTAACGAGCCCTGATGGGTTGATGGAGCCCAAGAACAGGGCCGGTGCTCTTGCTATTCTTGAAAGAGAACTGGAGCGCCTCGCTTTCAAACTACAAATAGATGATATTGTTGTCGAGACTTATTATCTTTATGTCCAGCTTATGATATGTTGTTTTGCATTTTTGCCCGAAACACCTAGCGAGGACCAGACAAAATATGTTACACAAGCTTATCTGTCTGCAACCCGTGTTATTACAATTGTGTCCAAATTGACTGAAAGTCGCCAGCTGACGGAATACCCTATTTACGTGCGACATGCCACCTCGCTGGGTGTGCTTGTGCTGTTCCGCCTTCATTTGACTCCGTTTCTGCTTCCAAAGTATATAGATTCTGCTCGCCAATCCATCGTTACAGTTCACCGGCTTTTCCGGAACATGCTGGCAGCTTGGAAGGATGTACAGAATGATATCAGCAGAACTGCGACCGTTTTAGAGAAATTGAACCTAGTGTTGATTACCCACCCAGAGCTATTCACAGACACGGAGGGAATTATAGTGCGGATGAGGTCTCATTTGACCGGTTCGTTGTTTTACGACCTGGTTTGGTGCATACATGAGGCAAGAAGAAGGCTTCTTGCCGAGTCACGGACACAACAGGGCATATCTCTACTGGACAAGGACGACAGAGTGAAGCGCAGTCGCGGGGTGCTTCCGCTGCCTTTCTACAACCAGATCACAAAGGACAATTTCACTGCTATAGCGACTACCACGCCAAATGGGACGACCGTGACCACATTGGTGCCGACCGATCAGGCTATTCTAAATGCTCGGGCCTCAGCAACAGCGGCAGGGTTGTCCAATCCCACGGAGATCCACGGAATTCCCATGGCAATGCTTGATGCTACTGGTTCACTACCGGAATCATCGTCACAGAAGCCATCAGAGTTCACCTCTGCCAGTGCGACTACGAAGACGGCTGACGTTGTCAAAAAGAGAGCGAAAAAGACTAAGAAAGCTGATCGCAAGAGCGCGCCGGAGGGTATATGCCAGCAGGGCAGACCCGCCGAGGAAGTGCCACGCGTGGCCCGAACCACCTCCATTGCTGCCGGTGTGAACGGGCTCGAGCCGCCAGCTCTGTTCCCCTCATCTGTATCGAAAACCTCGACACCTACTCATGTCAGCGAGATGGCTCCACGCGGGCCCCAGATAGTGCCCGAAGGGTCACCTTTGCAGTCGCAGATGCCGTTCTCATTTATTGCGCCATCGTCATCCTCGAGCACGCCGACGACGAACACGCCGTCTGGCCGGATGTCCGGGCCTGCGTCAAGCACGGACTCGCCATCGAACTTTGACATGAACAATGTATTCATTGACTCTATCTTCCAGCAGCAGGGCGGCACGAGCTGGACGGAGAGCGGCGACGACTTTCTTGGCTGGTTTGACATGAACATGGCACCTGAGTTTTGATTGCTCTAGCAAGGTATATCAATATATTAGATCGTTAAGAGAGAGGTGTTGACATAGAGAAATATAATAACGAGTTCTAGCGGGGATGAAGGAAAAGCACGAACACCAAACCCGGGAGGGGCAAGGAAATGGAAAGGGGATGGGAGAAGCAGAGGCGTCAGAGGCAGCAGCAGAGACAGCCAAAAAACAAAGCAGCCGTCTCGTCTGCCTTTAGTCGTCTATGTTTTCCTCTGTTTCGTCAGTAGGGTCCATGACTCCTCCTTGGCCGAGAGCGAAGACGGTTTCGCTTTCTGCGAGACATGGGCTGTCGTAAATTTTGCAAATTCTGTTGGCCCCCTTACCCTTCTTGAAGTAAAGTCTGGTTGTGGAGGAGTGGGCCACGATGTTTCCGCCGATGGGCTTCTTTGGGTCCGGGTTGAAGATGGCCCCGCCATCGACCTGCGCCACGACCTGGTTGGTGATGACGACGCCGATGCCGAACTCATCTGCCAGTCTCTGCAGGGTGCGCATGAACTTTGCGACGTGCATCTGCCGTGCGCTCAGCTCGCCCCGGCCGCTGTAGTCTGTGCGGTAGAGCGCCATGATGGAGTCGACAATGAGGAGCGAGAACCGCGACTCTGTCATCATGCTCGCGGCCTGATTGAGGAGCTGCAGCTGGTGGTCGGCGTTGTACGCTCTGGCGTAGGCCACGTTGTCGAGGGTCTCGTTTTCATCGAGCCCGAAGCGGCGCGCGATGGCCACGAGTCTCACGGGTCTGAAGGTGCCCTCGGTGTCGATGTAGAGGCACTTGCCCTCGCCGCCGCCGCTGTCGATGGGCAGCTGGCAGGTGACTGCGAGCGTGTGGCACAGCTGGGACTTGCCGGTTCTGAACTCGCCAAAGACCTCTGTGATGGCGCCCGTCTCGACGCCGCCGCCGAGCAGCGTGTCGAGCTGCTTCGAGCCCGTCGTGAGGCAGATGAGCTCCGAGCGTCTCTGGTGGAACTCGGTGGCGGTGGTGAAGCCGAGCGGGACGAGCTTTGCGGCCTCCATTAGCAGCCTGTCTGCCTTCTGCTCCGAGATGCCCTTCACCGTCACGATGTGCCGCTTGGGCGTGTACGCGATCGACTCGACCGTGTGGAACCCGGCCTCCTTCAGCTTCTTGATGTCTGCCGGCGTGATGCCGTTCCCGAGCAGCTGCTGCACCGGCACCGGCCCGCTCGCGAAGTCCTCCTCGTCGTACTCGCCGTCCAGCGCCGCCGCCGCCGCGCCGTCAGGGTACGCGAGCTCCGGGCCCTCGCTCGCCGACGGCTCCAGCGATGGCGGCTGGTGGCTCGGCGAGACGCTCATTTCCGCTGCTGTTTGCGCCATGGCTTCGTGGCGCGCTCTTCGTGGTAGAGGGGGGAGGAGGGGGGGAGGATCTTTGAAGAGTAAGCGAGCTGGAGGGGCCGTCTCTTCTTGCTTTGCCCTTTGCTGTGCGCCTGCCTGCCTGCCCTTTCGCAAACAAAAACAACGCGAAACTTTTTCTGTTTTGCTTTCTGAGCCTGTGCGCATTCCCAGTGGGGGGGGGGGGGGGGGGGCGGAGAAGGG